>VWZU01012878.1:458274-470659 GCA_013397095.1 Sterrhoptilus dennistouni
TTAATTCTGTTCTTAAAAATGTTACCACAGAGGCATTACCAACATCTCTATTTGGCCCCGCAAAGCCTCCTCCTTTCCTGTTTAAGTTGATTTTAAGACCTGTTAGAAGACCTGATAGTCAAGGAATAATAGAGGTTAGTGACTGCCATGCAGAAGCACTTTAATGTTTTTGAGATATTCTAATTAAAATTTATCTCTTACTTTTATATGCCACTATTTATTGTTGAAACTTGCAGGCCCTCTGGATATATGAGCATCCCATCATCCAGGAAGGAGAAAAGAACAAATGAAAAAAGATTTATTCTTCTTTACCTCAACTAGTAGTACCTATATGCTCTTGTAGCCTACTAACTTGGAATTTATTCCCACCAAGGACCCATGTGTGTATATATGTATATACTGATTGGCAGCTGACCTTTGGATAAGAACTTTTGTGAAACTTAGATGACAGTGGGAAGGGAGTTTCTGATTCTGTGTGTGTGTACTCGTATTGCCCCAAATGAATGTGTCCACAGAGAAGGAAGACAGTTATTAATGATGATAGGAAACTCTTCCTTGGTTCTAATGGTATGTATTGATCACCATTTTAGTTTCTTTAAAATCAGAAATTAAAATGGTGAGTAGCTGCCTTTTTATATATTTTTTAAAATCCCTATGGTGTATACCCATAGCTGAAAATCAAATACCTCTGTGCATGATGCTTGGATCTCTTTTGCAAGACAACTTGAAAAAGGGAATTACTATGAAATTATATATAAGAGGAGCTCAAGCCTTTTGCTGTCACAACATAGGCAGGAAGTGCCATAAATATGAGTTTTTATTAAGGATAGCGGAAAGTGTATCCCATGAGGATGGTAGCCTATTGAATACATGGGATCCGTTTAGATGTTTGATGTTGCAGGTATAGAGATTAGGTTTAATAGAAATACATGGCTAGAGATGAATGTCCCTAAAGTAGAAAGCTTGCGCTTTTTTTATTGATTTCTGGAGACACCTGGAAGAGAAAGAAACAAACAGTTACAGCCTAAGACTTACTGTGATTTTGCAGTGCAGCTGATCACAGTTCTTTGGGCTGAACTGACCCATAGCACAGAAAAAAAACCTACTTGAAAATCCAAAATCTTCTGCCTCACACAGAGGGTGTGCGAGGGATTCAGAGAGCCATGGATAGAGTGGTCATTGTTGAGTCTGCGACTCTAATCCACACAACTTGTATACTGACAATGCAATAATTGTAGTAATTCCTATAGGAACCCTGGAATAAGAGAGTTTTTCTTTTGCGTGTATGTGGAAGTGTGCTTCTAGCATCCTTCTCCTTCATGCACTGATTTGTGAACACTGAGCACAGGTAATGTGCTCTTACAACAGCTCACAGAATCTGCCAAGTTTTATTGCACAAGGTTTTTAATTCTTTTGATGTCTTTCAACAGTACAATGACAATTATTCCTGGTTAAAAGTAAATGTGTTCTTTACCATTCTCTTTTAACCACATTGTAAATCATTATTTTAATATATTTTGTTAAATGTGGTGAGATCTAAGTATATGGTGTTAAAAATATTTTACTGCTCTTTGTGCTTGAGGCATTTCTAGCAAGCTAAAAGATCTTTACAGGCATTGACAAGTCGTACTGTGTCTGTGGAGAAATGATTTAGAAAAAAAGAAAATATATTTTTAATATAAAATAATAAACAAAGATTTTTGCTGTGAATTAATAAAATTAATATTTAATAAAATCCCTGACTTATTTTGTTTATGCAGCTTCTCTCTCTGTCAGTTTTGTCCATTGCTCAGTGCTATTGCCAAAGAGCATAAGTGATTTTTTTTCTTAGAAACTCTGCAATTGATCAAAGTGCACATCTTTTACAAACCTCTCAAAATTCATAATACTGGTGGTAAGATGTGGCGCATGGGTTTTTTTAAAGCCAATTTTAATTTTAATGTTTTATCAGTCCTTTTGTGTCACTGTACAAAATGATACAGGGTGTCTGACATCAAAATCAGCAATACAGATTGCCTTTAAAAATAAAGAATGTGTTGCCTCTGTCTGAGACCTAGTTATGTCTCATATATAACAGAAGACACCTTTTGTTCTTTAGTTAATTAGCTCATTATACTGTAGGTACATAATTCTTTAAGCAAATTCATTTGAACAGGAATCAGAAAAAAGTTATGGATGATAAATTCAGACTGCAGAAATGTTAAAGATGTTGACTTTCCATGAAAAATGCATGTGGTAGCATGAAAGAATTTAAGCTTGTGGAACAAATGCTCCTGTAATGTTTTAATTCCTATCAGCAGAAAGACTTTCTATTGTTTGTAAATAAAAAGGAAATATTTCACTGTGGCACTTCCATCTGTTACCTTAACAATAAGTGAAGTCATGCAGTTAATCACAGCATTTTGTAAAAAAGGAATTAAACTTGAAGCTCTGCTCTTATATCCCCATGCAGTTATAAAACACTTACCCACCAAGAACAACTGATTCTGACTGTTAGTGTTGTGTTTTAATTCCAGTATGGGCTAGTTCAGAACTCAAAGACATGGATTTCCTACTGGGTGCTGAGATCTGCTGCCAGAAATGGCTTCTGTCCAAGGAAATGTGCTACCTTTTCAAGATAAATGTTCCTGGGTGAAAGAACGATGGGACCACAGAATGTATTTTCTCACAACATATTTATTGAAGTTTAATCTTCCAAGTATTTAATTTAAATGTGTTATCAAACATAATAATAAAAAGAAACTAAAAATCTTGAAGCTAGCTTCATGGCTCAGACCTCTAATCCTTTCTAGTACTCGTGGTTTGCTCTTCTGAGGGCTGTGACTCCCACCAACATGAGGCTTTCAGAGCTGGCAGGCAGGCTATCAGGACCAGCTCTGCCAGGCAAATTTTCATTTAGGCTGCTATATAAAAGCTGCTTTTACAAATTTCAACTTTGACTGCCTTTTTTTTTTTTTTTTTTTTTTTTTTTTTGTTTTTTTTTTTAATTAAAGACCTTGATCTTCCCTAGGGAAGGGAATCTGGAGTAATAGTGACACATACTGGGAAGTCTAAGGTCATTGTATTTATCTGTGCAGCTCACCTTGAACTAGACAATATGCTATTTTGGAAACCTTACCGCTCTGGGGATTTTTTGCTGGTGAGTATACTCGGTCATCTGGTCCAAGCATCCCTAGTGGTGAATGTAGAGACAGTAAAGTGTTATATTCATTATAGAAAATTCCTGAGGAAATTTGAAAAAACTGTTCAAAGGAAACCAGCAGTTTAAAGAATGTCAGTGCCACTTCATATTGCTTCTCAGAGTGGGAATTGCTGCAGTGAAAACATAGCCTAGATGAAGCTTACCTTGCTTTAAGTGAGGGAAATTGTATCTGCTAAAAACCAAAAAAATTGCACGCAAACTATGTGATCTTTACCTTATGACACAATATACATAATTTGGGAAAGGTGGTGTTTTTTTAAAATATGGATATGATTGACTCTGCAACCACCTTATGTTTGAAAGCTTCGTTTTCACAAAGAAATGAAAGGTATGTGAACTAGGGACAAATATTTTAGCAAATGAAAGATAGGCAAAGGCTTCTTTTGCTCCTGTGCCTGAGACCCACTCCTATTCAGCCCTAAAATGGAAGCACCCTCTGCTGGCTCCTATGGTACATGAATTTATATCTTTACACTGTGGTACCTACGTGGTGCTTGTCAAATTGCTCTGACTTAGGTTTCTGATGATATTTCTGATCCGCAGGGTTCAGTTTACTACTCCAAGAAGTACCCATACAGCTAATTGCACAGGAGTTCCTTCTTTTTCTTATGCTTTATGGTAATGATTCCACTTTTAAAGCAGGACCAAAGACTAGATGAATTATCTTTAAATTACTCTTGGTGTTTCATGTGAACAGATAGAGCAACTTGTACTCACGTTCCTTGCTGAAAGGTGTTTGTTGATTTTTAAAACATGTTACCTTGAGCAGAATTACAGGGAGGCATTTGAAAACTTTTCTAAGCATTAAGACTCAACAAATGAGTAGGCAAAACTATGTCTTCAACTGATCAGTGTTGAGTAGATTAGTTCAAATTTTTGAGTGAATGAGTTAATTTTTAATGTTGATTTGTTCATGTTTGCTTGTTTTTCTGCCATAAGTGAAAATACAACATGACTGTTCATATGCTTCCACCAGGTTTGGCTATCAGCATTTTATTATTTTCATATTTTCTTCCCTATTTTTTTTAAATAAAATTAAAAAACCAAACCAAGTACCTAATCAAGTGATTTTCATATGTATTCCATATGAAGTGCTTCATCAGATTGCAGTAGTCATATCAAAGGAAACCAAAAGAACATGTTTGAAAGTACCTTAGAAACAAGTATATTTCAGTCTAAAATATAAAATTGACAGGACAGGATAAGACAAAGGCTGTTCTATTCTTTTCTAGTTTTTGGTTTTTTGGTTTTTTTTTCCAGCAATGACTTTCTCTTGCCTTACTCCTCTCAAATAGAGCTGAATTGCATAACACTGCATGGTGGAATATATTTTCAAATTTTGTCCTAAATTAGGAATAACCGGGCTTGATCCAGGATGGCATTAGAGCACATGCCTAAGAACTGAATGTGTACATGGCTATATGGTCTGATGGACTGAGCTCTTGAGCACTAGTATTTCTTCAACCCAGTTTCCAAAGAGATTTCATCTGTTCTACATAGCTTTGAATATTTTAGAGTACATTTTTAAATAATGGTAGCAGGGCTTTTTGACTTCCTCCTGTCAATGAATCTATCAAAAAGATTTGCTGCTGGCAAAAACAGAAATTTATCTTGGTTTTGCTTTTTTTTTTTTTNTTTTTTTTTTTTTTTTTTTTTTTTTTTGAGAATAATTTGGAGAACAAAGTGAAAGATGGAGCTCCCCCAGGCTGTCAGCTGTACGACAGCCTGAGAAGTACTGCTGTGGTCAGGGTCTGGGCTGTGGGGCCAGCTGGGGTGAACCAGAGCCTCCTTTTCCATAGCTTTAGATTTTCATGATGGAATTCACTCTCAGGATGAAGAGAGAGGAAACCATCAGCATCTGCATTTCTTCATGAAATGTGGTCAGAATGCCCAGCTGGACCACAGAAATTGAATCCATTGGCATCTATATCTTTCTTCCCATCATGAGGAATGCTTAGTGCCTAAGTTCGACTTAGAATACCAAAAGATGTTATGCCTATACAATGTTAACTGGAGAGTGGGTTATAATATTTAGTGTATATTTAAATATTATTTAATAATGAGAAATGATCTTCACTTCTAAAATATCATCTATCTTAAAATAGTGTAAATTATTCCTAGACAAAAAGTGGTAGAGTAGCTGTGAATGTAAGTGAGGGGAAGTTCAGGAAGTTTATGTTATAAAGAGAATGAAGCTTTGCAATTCACAATTCCAGTTAGTATGGTAATATAACTTGATCTGAGAAGGTAGAATATACATGCAAAGTCTGATAACACAGTGTTAGCATAACATTCCAAAACTGAATTTAATGTAGAGAAGTCACCAGTCTGACACAGAGGCAGGTAGAAAAATATTACAGAATTTAAATATTCCATTAAGATTTTTGTTAAGTACATAGTTTTAAGACAAGTTTTACTATTTTAATGTCTATTAGAATTTTTGAAATCACTATCCTTTGATTACATGATGAATTTGCTTCCCTAAATTCTTATCAGTAATACAGTTTATTCATATGAAGACAAGCATAGGTCAAGCAACGTTCAGAGGGAAGAGGGATGTTTTTAAGACAAGACAATGTGTAACAGAGACCAAGACACCAGAGAAGAAGCTTTTTCCTCAGATGTGGTAGAAATTGCTTAGAGTGCAAATGCATTTAAGAATTACATCTTTTTGTTTATTGCAGGATAATCTTAAATCTCTTTTCTTGATCTTGCAATCTACTTCACTTTGCAAGGTCCTCTCCTACAACTGTAGATATTTTGGAATTAGGTTTGAACTACCCAGCCTGGGCCCCACACCAAGGCCAACTGGTGAAGCCTGTGGCACAGCTAGAAATTAGATGTTAAGGTGTTAGTGAGAGATAGTGGGTTTTTTAGAGGTTAATAAGTCTAGTTATTAGTGTGAACACTTTAGCCACCTTAAGGAAAAGTAAAACAATGTTTGTTTGCATTTTTCCCTGTGCTGTATGCCAATGAGAAGTAACTGTAATTGTAAACTATATCAAAGTGTATATAACCTGCCATTTTAGACAAAATAAACGGAGAACGTAGCATTAATCACAGTGATTGCATCTGCGTTTGGTCCCATCCAGCTTCCCAAGTATTTTAAGGGTACTCTCACTTTATACAACTCCAGGATTTTGTGTTAAACCTCAGTTTGCAGCATCTGACTGTTGAAGAGTTACTATTTTCAATTACATCTAGCAGCTTGGCACTTCTCTGAGATGATCTTACAGGACTGACCAGCATGCCTTACTCAGGAAATTTTTGCAAATAGCACAACATCCTGATTTTTATGTGTCCTTAAACATTAGCAACTTTTCTAGTTTTCTATTTCAGTTAAGACCTATTTTAGTCATCAAGACCACTCTCTAGAAATAAGTCTGAGTCATTTGAGAATGATGTGTGCATATATTAAGTCTGGGAATTACAAAACATGCAAGTTCAGGGAAATTTTTTCAGTGTACTTTTCATGTTTTGTGGCAGTGTCTCATTGTTACTGTGCCTTGTGTGTAAACAGACCTATTTAGGGCATATTTGAGAATGGAGTCTTGGGGAGACACTGACTGCATTTGTCATGAAGTGGGTGGTTATCCCATGACATTTTTCCTAGGGAACCACAGTAGAGCACTCAGAGAATACTGAAGTTCCTTTTGTAGAAGTATTTCAGTATCTTTTATAAGACTGAATTGTGCTCTCTTCATTAAGTGGTGGAGACAGCAGAAAAATCAAAAAGGGAGTCATGTTGAGTGCATGAATGTTGGAGTAGTCATATGGATGGCACTGCAGCAGCTACTCTTTTCTTTCTGCAAAATGGTCAAGCCCGGGGGAGGGAGAATTCACAGACTCATAGAATCCTTCAAGTATGAAAAGACCTTTAAGATCATCAGTCTAACTGTTAACCTAGCACTGTGAAGTCCACCATAAAAACATGTATCTTTCTTTCGAAATTTCAACTTAATTTTAGGAAATAACACCTAATGTTAAGAAACTTTTGTGGCTTCAATCCTTGGAACTCAGATACACTCTCCAGTGCTCAAACTATATCTTCTAGAAATGAAGACATCTTTTCTAAAAACTTTGTAATGGGAACACTCTGTATATTTAAGGTGCTTCTGCATTATAATCCATTAAATTATCTTATTTGCAAAGGATATTTTTTCCTCAGGAGAGATTGAAAATGTGTTTAAATGGACTGCAGTTAGTCCCCCAAAATAAGTATGTTTCCATTACAAAATTCTGCACTTAAGAAAGCTCTGTTCATGGGCAAAAGTGGATTTTTAAAATTCTGAAAAAGATGAAAATTTGAAATAATATTCTGCATAAAAATAGGTAAGTTCAGAGAATCAAAAAGAAACAAACCAACAGGGATACATACTTATTTCTAGTTTCATGTTCACCGCACAGTGCTATGGGACACTATGTCTTTGCACAGCAAATATGGGCCATAAGAAATGCATGTGAGGACTAACAGAGTGAATGCTACCTGATGATGCCCAGTCTGGGACTCTGCTCTGTGGAGCCACACAAGAGCAGGACTTGTTGTCCACTACGGCGAGCCTTACAATACAGCCTTACACTATCAGATCCAAAGCTTTGCAGAACTTCTACAAACCATCATTATTCTCCTGATACAGCTGGTGAAGATGAGGCAGGGAGTTTAGTTCTTCACTGAGATTCAAACCATGTATCATTTTAAGAGCAAGAAATCAAACTTCTAAGTCCCAATTTCCATTCTTCTATTCATCCCACTAGATTTTGCTGTCTTACAGCACCACATAAAGGGAAAATGAACTAATTTCTACTTTTTCTTTCCTACAGTGGTACTACCTAAAAATAACTAAGATGATTTTTCTATAAACTAATTTTTTAAAAGTGTGACTATAGATGGAACAAGTAAGATTCACAAAACATTTTTAGATTTATATTGATTTATACCACTGTTGAAATAGTAGTTTCTTGCAGAAATGCTGAATTACTACACATTACCATAATATTGATTCTTTTGTACAGACCACCCTACAATTCACAGCATCTCTGTTTTTTCTTGTCACTGGTGTGGATGTATCGTGCTTATCTTGAAACTTAAACGTAAGTGCTGCTGCAGCTTCCTTTGTCTGTTATACAAAGGAAATAAACATCCTTTTGTTACCTTTGCTGCTGTACCTTGAAAGTGCATTGAAATGGAATTGCAAAGTGTCTGGTTTCTTGAGTTCCTTTTTGATGGGCATGCTTACAGCTGGACTGCATGGTTCTAATAGCTTTACAGTAAGAAAAAAAGGTTCTTGTTTAACCCTGCTAAAATCCTAACCTAGTGTACTATTAACCCTCTGTCAGCACTCAGCTAAGAGGGAAATGGGGTTCTGTATTAATATGCTAGTTTTTAAAAGAAAAATCACTGTATCTACCCTAAATGCTGTGGTGACCAAATGGAAACCTAAAAGAGTTGATAGGGCTTGATATCAGAGGGGAGCATTTTAGGTTTTTATTATTTTGTTTTACTTTATTTTAAATTTAATTAAATTCATTTTAACATTACTCTTCTTAGAGAAAGCAAGCATTTCCTGCAGCTATCATGATTTGATAACACTAAACCCAGGGTATGGCCTTTTCCTAGATCGAAGAGCAAAGGTTTCAGTTCAGCAGTGTGGATTTGAGGACATTTTATTCCCCAGCTGCATCTTCTGATGCCAAAGAATATCCCAATGCCCTGTGCAAATTTGACAAGCAGAAGACACCAGAAAGAATGAAATTGCATTCAAAAGAGCTTAAAATCTTCACAGGAGGACCTTGTTAACACTACTTCTACACCTTAAGATCTGAAATCATGTGTTTTGATGGAATATAAACTTATGGAAATCATTTTGAGAGGTGTAAGTGTAGCCTTACTTAAAAAGAGGAGCAGTGCTTTGCAAAATCCCTCAAGAGAGCCTGAGCTTCTTCATAGTAATGAAGAAATGTCAGTGGAAGTTGATGGTGCGTGTGTGCATGTGTATGCATGTTGCAAGGAAGGGGAGAAAGGAAGGAGGCAGCCTCCAGAATTTTTACATTTCAAATGTCTTTTGGAAATCACTTGTGTACTCTAACACATGGTCCCAAACTCTTTCTGTGCTATTAAAAACGGTCTGCATACAAATCAGTCTGCTGTAAAAAATTGCTTTGACAATAGCAGTTTTAAGTGGTTGATGGCGTCAAGTATGCAGGATCTCCCTTGGCTCTTGATCCAGTGTGTAAGAGAGGATGTTTATGTGTTATACACGCATTCCTATGATGGTAAAATAGAGCACATTCTTCTCTGTTGTTTCTCCTCTGGTTTAGTCTCCATGTCTTTTTGAGGCAGATGAAAGTATTGTTCAGTTTATACAGCATCACTATCTGTTAGAAATTGTGTAATATCTCCTCTGAAAAGTGTAGAAGTTAACCGGAAGCATTTCAGAAACTTGAATGGGCTTTAGATCTTACCCAAGTTCCCTTCCTCAGTTTACTCACTGGTACATTTCTCCCCCAAAATATAATAATGTACATTACACTGTACAGATAATTTGCCTTTAGACGAGCCCTGTTCAGTTATTTAATATCACATCTGGTAAACCTAAGGCAAAGACTGCTAAGCATCTTGGGTTTGCCCATTACCGGAAGCCCTGCACCTGGACACAGACACTTAGGTTTGTCTGTCCTTTCTGTGTCCAGTAAACCAAAGCTGCCTTCTCAATTTTATCACCCCTTCAAAAAGACAATTTTGCTGAAATATAAAACCATTTTATATCTGGTGACCAAAGTCCTACAGTTTGTATAGAATAAGGTATGTTTTCTGCAAACTAACAAAACCACTTTGGAGCCACAAATACATGCTTCTAAAGGTTGGGAGGGTTTGTTTGTTGTGGGTTTGTGGGTTTTTTTGTTGTTGTTGTTTTGTTTTGTTTCATTTTTGGGGTTTTTTGGGGTTTTTTTTGTCGTTGTTGTTGTTTGTTGTTGTTGTTGTTGCTTTGTCAAACAAAGCTTTGAAAAAGAAATATCCACTAAACTGAGAAATGTACATTTTTAATAGGAAAAGAATCTGTGACAATAACTGTAAGAAATTAGAATTTAATTTTGAGGAGTGAATGCACTAAACCCCCCAAAACATTGGATTAATTTTCCAGAGCTTTATTCTGATTTTTCTTGTTCCACAGAGTGCTGTTTGCCTCACGGTGTGAAGCATGCTACCATGCCATGTTGTTTGCCCAGGCACTGAGCAGTTACTTGCATCAGACAGCTGCCGAGAGTCACATATGAGTGATGCTGGCTAACACTGCAGCATAATGTGGCCGCTCCCCTGCTTGCCCTCCCTTACAATTCTCTGGGTGCCTGTTCTCCAAAAGAAAGTTGAACATATCGTTAGAGCTTTTGCTATTGTTGCTTTGGCTTTTAGAAAGTTAACTGAAACTTGGAGAGCTGAGGGCCTCTACTACTTTATGACCCTTAAATTCCCGGTATTGCCTTTTTGTGCTGCCTATTCCAGACTGAAAAATTTTGAATAGGATTTGCACCAGGGACCTTTAATGCATCATTTTACCCCTCTTTATTACACCATGGCAGCCAAGCATGTCAATGTTATAATAGTAGGGCTGGTAAAAAGGGGAGTTATGAAGTTGAAAGTAGTACTGTATTAGTAGCCATTGTGAAAGAGTTTTAGGAAGATGGAGTGAATGATTATTTTAAGTTATTAATCTTGCTCTGTGATTGCTCACATAGCTTCTGGTACACTGAAATTATTAATTTTATGCAAGAAACAGGCTCTTTCCTTTTGCAATTTATTAGTGCTCATCCTCATATTTCCTCATTTAGAAATGGCTTAACTTAAGGCAACATGAAAAGATTGCTGGATGTGGAAAGAACTTTGTAGTGCACTGCATCGCGATTGTTCAGACTTCAAAGCAACCCTTAGAAAAACTGTAAATAAGGACTAAGGCATAAAAATATACCAGCACCTGGGAATACTCAGCACACTGCACACCAGAACAGAATCCAAGCCCTGGCAAAGAGCCAGCCGCCGGGGATAAATCTGGAAGGGCTTAATACATGCTGAAGAACCGATCCACTTTGAAACAAACTAGGTGAGTGTACTTATCTCCTTGTCACATACTATATCAATTTTGCTACTTTGAATATAAAATAGGTCTTGTCACAACGTAATAGACCACAACCTAACAATCTGAGTGCACAGAGCTAAAACTCAGAGTTTATAGGCACTGCTCCCACCTATCCAGAAACAATTTTTTTGTGTATGTAACTTTTAATGGGCAGCTGGATAGGGACATTCAGACCTATGAATGCAGTTCAGAGCCATTTTAGAAAGATAATACTGTACTGGCAGTTGAAGGAGGTGAACACTAATAAGTCTGAGTCGTAACATAGTATAACAGAAGTCCTGGATGAGTAATTTCTAGAAGTTGCCATAGTTATACAACAAAACATGAAGTTTCTGTTTGTATAAGGACAAATTAGCTATTTCCTGCTCAATAGTGAGTTTTACAGGTTGGCTTAAAATGTTTTTAGTTGCTAAATCTTACGTAAAGAATTGGCAGATGAGATGCTGCTATTTGAAATTGAAACTACTCTCTCATGTCAGAAAACATACCATATGTATACTTCAGAATCTGAAGAAAGGAAAAATCTGGAGATTTTCAGCATCATAGCTGAGCAGTAAAACTTTGAGATATAAAAGCTTTCCCAGTCAAAGGGATCTGTAGAAAGTAATTATTAAGTGTAAAACGAAATGTTAGATTTCTGTTAGGCTTTCTCGATATCCTAGTTTCTCTTTTCCTTCAATGTATATTTCTCTATTGTTGAAGGTTTCACTGGGGAAAAGCCAGCTTCAGATTTATCCCTAAGCTAAAACATATAAAATGTTTGACAAAATATTAGATATCTTGAAATTGTGTTAAATATAAAGTCTCATGTTGCTGGTGTATATTCTCTGTGCATTGCACGTGCAAATGCTGTTCAGATAAAATAAGAAGATATTACCTAAATACAAGAAGTATTAACAAAATATATGTCTTTTAGATCTCAGAGCCTTTTGAAAAGCTGCACAGTCAATGCCTATGTGTACATGTAGACCTCTGCAGATTTTCCCTTGGAACTGTATTTTTTGGGACTTAAACAACCCATGTCATCCCATCTACCTTTTTTTTTTTTTTT
>VWZU01012878.1:470723-492370 GCA_013397095.1 Sterrhoptilus dennistouni
CTTCCTCCATTTACACACACCCATTTCACTGTTTCAATTTTTGGGCTATGTATGAAGTTATTGATAACTGTGCAAATATGATGTTCAATAAAATCCTTTTACTTCTGTAAACTGCTCTAGTTACAGAGACTGTTGGCTAATAAAAGAGCACCAGTGGTATTTGTATAGGATTGCTATCTTCCGAAATCTTTCACAGGAGAAGGATGTATCTCATTTACTGAAGACAAATCTCTTTGAATCACACTGATTTTTGCTTGTTAACCCTTTATGTCAGGACAGCTGTTCAGTAAAATCAAGAGATGACCTTCAATATGTGCTTCTGGCTAATAATTTCCTGTGTGGAATGGAGGCTTCCTTCTGGGTGATCAGCAGATGGATTAATACCTGTTGAACAGTGCTTTAAAAATGGCATGGACCTGACAATTAATTCATGTATAGGATTTAACATGCAGTTGTTGAAAATCAGGCAGTCCACTTCAGCCTGTACATTTGGCATAACAAAAGGTTTAAAGGAGAGCAGATCATAGTGTAATGGTAATAGATGATGGTTTGATTTTTGTCTCTAATACAACATTTTGTGTATAGCATATGAAGAAACTTTGTTATTTTCTAAACATGCTCTATCTATCAACATTGTGGTTGCTTGTTAATTTTTGCTGCAAATTCCTTAATCTGACTTTTGTCTAGGAATGAAAACTATAAGGTTTTTATAATTACTATTTACTGTATTTGAAATATTCTAAATATCTCCCAATGTGCTACTTTTGGAGGATAAATTCCACACAGCAGTATCATCTCAAAGAAGACAAAAATACTGATAGGAATGATATGGGCTGTTCTTAATTTTTATTAGTCTACTAACAAAATATTTAGCACAAAATGAAACTTCAGGGGTTTAGAACATGATTTTTGTTGTTTTCACTTAATAGCTTGAGTTTAAGAGAGGGGATAGAAGCTAAACGATACTCAAATATTTTGCTCTGAAATGGTTCAAATAATCTATTGGAAAGTTGACAATACTTATGTTTTAGTAAGTACTTCAAAATAAAATAATTCTGAAAGATATGTGTTTCTCAGTGCAGGATGAATTAAAGAGAAATCACAATATTCACAAACATACATTCCTTGTTTGATTGTGTTTATTTTGGTTTTGCTTTGAGGCCCAAATTAATTGGTTGGGGTTTTTTTTGTGGGTTTTTTTTTTTTTTTTTTTTTTATGTGAAGGCATAAAACCAATTTATTATTTGTACAATTCTACTTATAAAAGAAATTAATGCTTTAATCCACGTTAATAGATCTAAGAAGCCAGAACAACCACATAAGACATTTAGCAATTTATCTCTTTATGTGTTATATGTATGATCAGTTAATTTTGGTAGAAAACAAATTGGTCTCTTAATGTAAAGATCAAACAGAGAAAAGATGAGGACATGTCAGGTTGTCCCAACCTGACAGCCTGTATTGCCTCAATACTAACCTGCAAAAGGCTGTCTCAGGTAATACAAAGTATTTAACTTTGTCTGACTTTGCTAAATTACTTTGGGAGTAGTAAGAGAGCCAAAAATATGCTGGTAAGGACTATTAGGCATTTTTTTGAGAATGCATCATTTCATATAAGCCATCAAAATACCTGCTCCTTGCTGTCTTCTACTGAACGAGTAACCCAGACCCTAGATCTCATCGCCAATTTCCCCTCATACTACTGTATTTTTTACCGTGCTTTATTGCAAAGTTCTCACAGGTTAAGAGCACAGTTGCATGTGGCTAAACTCTTTTATCCTCGTAACTTATTGCATTAAAATCACAATTGCACTGAGACACTTGGCATTAGTGTCCTCTCTTGCTTCTCAGAAAATAATATAAATGAGTTAAAGGCTCCTTGCCAACAGTTAAAAAAGTATGCTTCTTCTGGAACCAACTATGCTCCAAAGAGGGATTTTTACTGCTCAACACATCTGTCTTGGCCCCAGTTAGTTTCCAAAAGGATGCACAGTTTGGCAAGCAAATCCTTTTTTACTCAGTGAAACCTTCCCTCAGCTTGATAGGTGCAAGAAAATTCATAATATATTCCACTCTTGTGATGGAATAACAGATGTGCAGCAGTCTCCTTCAGATGTGGAACAATCAGAGACATGAATGGGCTTACAGTTTCTGCCCAAGTACATAACTTGTAAAGACATAAGACATTCCTCTATTTGTTTTCCTTTCAACAAACATTAAGGGACTTTAGAGATATCCCCAGTTCATTCCCCAGATCTCTCAGGCTTTTGTCTTACCTTCAGACAGACTCCTGCAATATCATATACTAAACAGGTGACATTATCTGTGTGGCAATGTAAAATTCTCACTCTTAAAATAAACCATCTTGACCAGTCCCAGTTCACTGATGACTCACAAAGGGAAACTGCACTTCAAAAGAGTGCTAATATTTCAAAAGTGAGGAGTCATATGTACCCATAGGAGCAGCGAGGTGCCTTATGTTGGGATCTTTGACTCTCCAGGCAGGCAAAAGTAGAGTGGATTTTAAGTGGGGCAGACATTTCTTGGTGAACAATAAATTCACTGAGCAATGTAGTTTGGGGGGCTTATTTAGCTGTCCATGGCACCTCAGTGATTTTGGATGAATTCAGGCTGGCTTCAGATGTAGGCAAAAAGAGGGATGCAGCTGTGGGAGCCTTGAGTTCACTTCCTTATTCTGCCTGAGGGTATCTGAAATCGCAGCTCCCATGTCCCAGGAGAGCACCTTAGCTGCTAGTCAGGCTTAAAGAGTCATTCACATTCGCTTGCTCAATTAATATTTAAATACATTATGGCAAGTGCCACTGCTCCCACAGGAGGAATTTCAGGAGCTCCACACTCTAACACCTAATAGCATGGTGGTTAGGCTGCTTTCCTTGTGAGTGGCACAAGACCCTGGTCCAAACTCACCTTATCTGATTCAGGATGATGCTGGAACCAACACCTTTCTGAGGAAAGTTGTTCCAGCTTGCCTGGGGTACCTAAATATTCATGGAGTAAAGGAAAGAAGGCTTTCTAGCACTGCAGACAAGGTGCATAGCAGAAGAGATTGCTAAGCACCAGCCTCTTTCACACAAAGTGGGTCAGCCCCTGGGGGCCGCCTAGCTGTGCTGGGGCAGGATGGTCAATGCATTCCCCAGTGGGTGAGAGCTCGGGATCATATGTCGAAGAGAGGTCTTGCAAAGCTTGGGTGAATTTCCCACCAACTGGGCTATTAATGAAGGAATCTACTCTCTGGAACAGTTGTGAATTTATCCATTTCTTTGCTTTCATATTATAAAAAGTGTGCCCAAACTACTGGGTTTGGAATAGAGTGCTTTATATTGATTGAATTGACACTGTGCTTTTCCCACTCCTCTTTCAAAAAATATTCTTGCTTTTTTTCCCCCCCTTGTTTGTTTGTTTGTTTGTTTTTTGTTTTTTGTTTGAGCAGAACAATTTTTTTGTTTAGTACTTGGATAGTGCTCGTTTATAAACCACCCGTTTGCATGCAGGCAATATTTGAATGAGTCCAAACCTCTTAAATAATTACTCCTTGCACAGTGCTGATTTTTCTGCAGTATGCACCACAGGGATGAAATTTAGGCCTATGGGGTAAACCAAACTGAATTCCAATGGAAGACTGTGGATAGAAGTAGGTATGGATGTTGTTGACAGGTATGTTAATGAAGTGAAAGGCACTTCACCGGTTCCCTTTCTTCTTCACTCCAAGAAATGTCGTGCCAGAAGCAGCAGAGATGTGGCACAGACAGAAAGCAAGTGGATTATTCACCTCTCATTTCATTTTGTAGGCAATTTTGTACTTCCAAATAGGGAGGCCAGACCCAAGGTTAGGAAGACATAATAAGTTCTCTTATTTGTACATCAAAATTCTCAAACAAGTCTCCCTTTTTTCTGGTTTGTCATGCTGTGCAACAATTTATTTGAAAATTCAGGCATCATTTATATGGCATACTTTATGTAATTTAGTACCTAAAATCTAATGAAAAGACAAATATTTCTGGTTTCTATAAACTGAAATCCAGGGATACAATTGCACGGTTGTAAAATGTTCTGTGAGATCACAGTCAGAAGAAGATGCCCACAGTAAGGGTGTTGGCTTTGGAGGCAGAATCACATAATTTATGAATAATATGTGGACTCTCTACATTGTTACCTAGGTCATGTATAGCATTGATTTTTAAACAGAACTTCCATTGAAATCAATGTGCTGCTGAGCTTTAAAAAAAATGTGTGGAATATAAGAACTGCTAAGTGCATGTCTTGGACTGTATAACATCCCTCATTTTCTGCTGTAAGACATATCCTTAAATCCTCTTTGTTTAAATTTAGAAGGCCATGAAGTATAGTTCTCATTTTCTCTCCTCAATTTTTAGTTCATTCAGTGTATTAGGAATAAATAGCTTTGTGCAGCATCTGAAAGTAGAATGCTTTTCATATTTTTCTGCCATTTACTGTACCTCTACACTTATTGCACATTCACAGTTGCATGACAGTTCCTACCAACATAATGAGACCCATGGTTGGACTGAGACATTATTAGAGATCTCTCTGAACTGGTCAGACAGCATATTATTATAAAATAATAAAAAAGTGTGCCATTTTTAACATGGTCAGTAAATAAAAGACAGTGCTGTCTGGATGCCTGCTGATGTGAAAGACCAGAAATATTTCAGTCCATTGTGATTTATAATCGTCAAATATGTATGAATAATACAGATAAGATGAACTCCCTAAGCAGTTCAAGTGCTTTCAAACACACCGATTCTCACCCGATGACCTTTAGTTTAAAGGTGAACTGCAAAGGATTTGCTAAAAAAAATTAGACTTGTGCCTTCTTTTGCTTCATTCTAGTGTATCAAACAAGTGTAATGGCTTGTATTTCATATGCCTCTACCACCTGGTTTTTTTTTCCATATTAAAGAGATAAAAGATATAATTTCATGTCTACTTTACTTTTGTTGAGAAGTCTTGGAGCCCATAGAGGTGTTAATCAACTCAGAATTATAAGTGAGTTTTTTTAATAAAAAAATTGAAATAGTAATTGAAATTAAACATTGTTAAAATGAAAAAAAAAACCAGATACCAAAGATAGACAAAAGTTGGTGAAATCTGCACATTATTAACTATGAACTATCTCTGAATAATGAGCTGAGACTACATTTGCTGTGCATTTGTCTGAGGTCATGCACATGGACTAGACTTCTGTCCTCATGCATTAGTACTATGAAACTAAGTAATGATAGTAATAATAAAATCTAGAAAAATTGGAAAAAAAATGTCGAGAATAAGACAAATTTTTAGACATGGAAGACTGAACCAAAAGAAAAAAAAATGGTACTCAACAGCTGCTACTAGCAAAAGCTCAAAAAAGAAGGGAAATATCTATGACTGTTGCAGAGGTGACTACAAGGGGATCTAGGGGCTGCCAGGCATATCCTCCTCATACCAAGAGGAGTGATGGTCTTAATTACTTGTAAATAAGTCTTTGATTATTTGAATATAATGGTGGTGTGATAATTTTTCTATTCAGACAATAAGGAAACACTAACTGTTTTCTCAACACTGCTAAATCTCGTTTTACTCATGACTTTAGTATTAGAGCAAAAAATATGGCACTTAAACCTGCCAGATACAGAAGTTATTAAATAGCACCAAAAATCTAGCTTAAAATTAGGGAATGTGTATTTCTGCAGGGTATTAGTCTTCCTCTAAAGATTAGTTTCATCCTGCCATGTTTTTCTGTAGTTGATAGCGGTTAATAACAATTAATGCTTTTTCTTAAAACATTTTAAATAAAGTTGACAATGATTTCTTTGATTCTTTGCTTGGAATTTTAGTCAGTTGTCTCCTAGGCATGAAAGTCAGACCTGTTAAATGCTGATATGGTATCATGGGATTCATGATCAGAATTTTTGCTGCAGTGCAGCTTCTCATCCAGAACTGACATTACGTCCCACTCAGCAGTGTCAGGATCAGCTGCACTATCATTATCTGTAGCAGCAACAGCAGTGTCTTCTGGACATAAAAGTTTCCCCATTTATTTCTATGGATGTTTTTGATTCCTGATACTTGCATAGTTGTTCGTTCCTTGTGATCACTTCCCCAAGCATACAGGAAGTATTGATATTAAACAGGAAATGTTTTTTTTTGTTAACTTATGGATCCTGGGGTGGCTGCTTTCAAGACTTTTTTTTCTCTCTTATTTACTCATTTTTTCAAAAACAGTGAGAAAATATCCTTGTAGACAGATCTCATAAAAGGAGGGGTGCCAAGTTATTTCTGAAAATGGTTCAATATGTTGAAACCCAAAAATGTTCTAATTGCAGCCCACTTGACCTCTTTGTGATCCACAAGCAGATGTTGACAGATGGCACATGTGGACATAACACTTCTTTTAAAGAAAGTTCTTTAAAAGAAAACTTTAAAGAAAGTTTCTCTTTGCTTTGCCAGTCTTTGAGATAGGAAGTGTATGATTGTGGTTTGCTGTCTGTGTTTCATGTTTGGATTCCTTGAGAAGCATATGTATTTCATATTTCATCACGCTGAGGTTTTTGGTGAACATCTCACTGTGGGATATATGCTGTTCCTCCATGTTGACCACTCTGTCCTGAAGAACATCTCAAGCTGTCTGTAACCCTCTTTTCAGTTGATAGAAAAAAGTTATGCTTCCCATGCAGCTGTCTTAATTTCCCTTATGTTTGTTATAGAGGATCTGAAATGTCTGGATTTTATGTAGAGCAGCCAACATGTTGTGAACATTCCTTGTGTTATGGAAAAAAAGGAGTTTTCCAGGCTGAATATGGGTGAAGCATGCTGTGAGACGAGATCCAGAATCATGGACTGCATTCATTTCCACTGTTCAAAACAGCGAATGCCAGGGAAAAGGCCTCTGGTGTAGGTGTGACCTTGGCATATCTCAGAGGAGTCAGAAGGTCCTTGGCAGGATGACTTGGGTCTCTCTCCATGTCAAAGGCAAATATTAAGGTAAGCTGGGCAATGACTCTGCCCTGTGATGTGAGGATGAAAGAAAATAGATAGAAATCATAGACAAAGATGAGGAGGAAATTTGTTTTCTGTCATTTTTGAGTGTACCTTGTGTACCTCATCCTTAGGTCCAGTTCTTTTTTGGATATAATGCATGCCATATTATTTGATGTTTTGCGGTTGTTCAGCTGAGGTCTATGGACACATCTCCTCCACCATTTGATTCCAGTATTCTGGCTGGTATGTAAAAGAATGAAAATGTCAGATTTAATCATAAGATGGATTCTGTTTTCAATAACTATGCAAGGTGTTATCTGCCTTGTTTAATGTGAGTCCTGAAAAAGTATATTGTAAGCAGAATTGTCTTTCCAAATGATCTTGTATTGCTGTTACTGCAAATGAGTTCCAGAATGGAATGCAAAAGGTGTCTAGTGACACTTGGCAGAATGATCATTTACAATAGTGAGGTCACTCATTGCTCCAGTACAGGCTAGATTTTCCATGGTAGTTTTCCCAGGAACTTGTTACCTATACATAAAATTTTACTTTTATTCCCAAACAAGATGGAAACTTACTTCCTTTTCCTGCTTATTGACAGAATATACAGCATATGATAAAGACAGAAATACAGTTCAGGTTATAGACAGTGATGTGTCATTAAAGAATGGAATAATATAACCTTTGTCTAATGGTATATGTTTATATCCATTTATGATGAAAATACCAAAATTTTTCTTTGAGTTCTTAATATTTACATTGTATATTCATTTTATGTATTTGTACTGAATGTAGCCAGGCCACAGTTTTGTTTTGGTTTTTTTTTTTTTTTTTTTAATTTGAGTTTAAATGAACAAACCAAGACCTTTTTATGATCTTTTGGGTCTTGTATGCACAGGAGGATTCATACTACATAATTTTATGATAAGTGGTGCTTGTGGTATCTAACGATAAATTGCTTGTTCCCTCTCATAAGTAACAAGAAAAATCAACAAAAGTTAGTTATAATTTTAAATCTTTAGCTTCTTGGCAAATATTGCAATCAATGAAAAGACTACTCTTTGATAGAAGTTTACAAATCACTATGGCAAGCCTCTCACTCATGCATGCCATGGTTTCATATCCATTTTTCAATGTTTGTTTACAAATGTCCTTTTTCTTTCTCCCTTGTGTTAAGAGAGTCTAGTCATCACTTTAATAAGATAGTGGCTGTTCAAAGAATCCATCAATACTTGATTTTGTTCCTCATGTAAGATTTTTGATTAACCTGCCCACACCCTCCCCCTCGTCCTCCCCAGACAACAGTACAGGTTATCCTGCATTTCTTTATCTGTAAACAAATGTTAAATAAAAGTGTGTTTACTTCACTTGAAAGTTCCATTGGAAACATCAAAGAGGGCATAGTTCCCTTTCACAGTAACTTTTAAAATACTTTTTCTTTCAAAATTTCCATTTTATTACATGTTTCTTTTGCCATTCTGAACATAATTAAAATGTATACTTAGAAGAATAACAAGATTTCTTACAATCTTAGCAGATATATTTGAACAAATAAGATCTATATTTTTTATTATGCATACTGACCCTGGTTAATTGCTTGCTAATTTTTTCAGATGAAGGATTGTTTCAACAAATTATTTTGTTTTGGGTGGAGACCAAAACCTCAGAGGAGTGTTCTGTAGATTCTCATAGAATTCCCAGAAATGATAGTGGTTCCTGTAATATATACTTGTCCAAGTGCTCAGTGTGTATAGATTATGTCAGTGATGAGGTTTCTTGTACGTAGAGAGCTCTGAAGTTTGAGCAGAGGTTCTGTCTCAGAGAAACCTAGTCGGGTATCAAAACAGTACTTCACTGACAAGATGGACACAGCTTTTCCAGAGACAACTGGCACAAGCAGAGCAGCATGGGAATAAACAAGTCTGTGGAAGAGCATCCTGAAACCCCAAGGGAACTCTGGTATTTATTTAGTATTGCTCCATGTAATTTCCTTCCTGCATGTTTGCAGAAAAGGAAGCTTGGGTTATTTTAAACAGCTTGTTCATTCTTGTATTGGATCCTCTGATACAATCACTTTGCAGAAGAGATCCTTACGGTGATTATAGAACTGTTATTTAACCCAGTAAAACAGAGAGGGTGGCTAGGTAGAGAACTATTTAAGCAGAGAAACTATGTCTCATGTAAAATAATCTAATAAAATTTCCTAGTCTTTTCCTTGAAAAAGAAATATTTGGGAGCTAAATTCTTTTGATACTTATCAAATAAATACAACACAGATATGAGAAAAGCTTGGTGCTGTCTGTTGGTGATACCTTTGTCCCCCAGAAAAAAAAGCTACACGTATTTTTTACAGATGCGTACATATATTAAAAAATATATACATTTATATAAAAACACACATATATTTCTATCCAAATACACACACACAAACAGATACTTAGAGATGTTTGGCAGTATAATTAGCTTCATAACTCTGAGGTTTGATTTCCTACTAATGTGCAATGATACAATCAAACTTTTGAATAAATTATTGGCAAAATCTTTCTGTTGTCTAACATTTGACCTGGAGTTTCTGTAACCTGCTGTTTATTAAGACATATGGTACAATTAGGAGCTCTAAACACTTACAAGGATCTGGTGCCTGGGGGAGTATGTACACAGCATCTCCATTAAGCAATTTAAGTGTTGTTAGTGTCAGTTTTAGCTTCCATTTTTTCACTTTCATTTCCTGTTCTAAATACATACTGTGCATCCCTCTGCGTATTGCATGATAGTGGATAAAGAAAAATTGCCAGTAGAAGCATAGTTTATTTGAAACTGCATTTTGTCACCAGTGGTTTCCCTTCCCCGATTGTATAACTGCATTCCTTCTGGCCATGGACAAAGGTCAGATGTTCAGAGTAATTTTATTAGATCTATCAACAGCCTTTGATACCTCACAAATGAGGGATTGCTGACCTGCCTGCTGTTGGCACTTTGTGCTTCCTCTTGTGGATAGTTTAATGTGTTGCTTACTTCTTCTGTGTATTGTGGACTCAGATGTTAGGATGACCGGGTGTATAAAGCTCATTAAAGGCAAAATATTTTTATCTGGGCAACATACTGTTCCTGTGTACAGAAATGTGTCGCTGTTGTGTAAAATATGGGGAAATCAGAGTTATACCATGCAAAACTAATAGTAGAAGACTCCCTTTGAATTTTTTTTCTTTGATAACACAATATCTCTTTTGAGTTCCTCTGACAAGAAAGCCAAATATAGGGGTCACTTCTGTAGCAGCTTCACAGATGCTAAACTCTAATACCACAACTGCAATCTAGCTTTCTTATGGTGGTATTTGGCATCATGGTTAGTCTTTTCCCTTATTTCCATAAGAAATTTTTGTAAAGGCTTTGAAGCAGCTGTTATCCTGCTTTTTAATTTTATTTGTAGATAATTTTTCTTTTGCTGTGGTTTGCTAATCGAGCAGTTCTTAACTGTCAACTGTTAGAGACATTTCTTTGCATTATGGCCCAATTGTGCAACAATGATTTCTCTCCATCTGCTATATTTCTCATTTCTAATTAAATCTGAGCACAGGCTCAAATACATCCTGAAATGCCTCATATTGAACACAATTCATGTTAAGAGTAGGATATTAAATTAATGTTGACAGATCTGAAGGAGCCACAACTACAAAGGCAAGACATTGATTGTGTTTTAAGTAAAGCAATGTAATCTGCAGCCCATATCCTGTCTCAACCACCTTAACACCATATTTCCTACTCTGTGTTGCTTAGCACAATTGTTCTTCACAAGACATTTTATGATTCTAGCTTTGGATCCTTCTTTGTGCATATTAAGGTCATATTATGGTCTGTAAGGTCTAGAAGGATTTTACTGGAAGATTCCCATGTTTGTGTATTGAATCCTATAATGAAACAGTCCTTTCAAAAGCTTTGTCATTTGGTATTTGGTAGATCTTGGATATTCTAAAAGAATTTCAAGTATTAGACAGTTACTTCTGGGGCAGACTTGGTTCCCTGCCAGCCAACATGCATGGATTTATTTTATGTGGAAAACAAGACTCGAGGAGGGGACAGATGGAAAGGAAGGAAAGTTCATCTGCTGACATCTCACTGCACAATGTCATTAGCACAAAACTTGCATGATACTTGGGAACACCTCTGAGCCTTGTGACACGGGAACAAGTACCAGAGTCCTTAAAGAGACTTAAAAGTTCCTTACCCATGTATAAAACATAAAAAACATGTTCTGAACCTGTCTGTATGTACATATAAGCACCTAGTACAGCCTAACACTGTCTATTTGTAAGATATTAAGTCCTCAGTAAATATGAGATGTATTTAAAACAAGAAACATATTAATACTGAAAGTGCCAAGGAGGCATTTTATTTAGCTACCAAAATTTTAAATAGTCAGTAGTGAGTTAATGATCTGTCCTGCTAGGTTTTGACCTTGAGGTTATGGAACAACAGCAGAGATTGGAAAGTGTTAGGCACATTGGCTCTCTTGGATCTGTATACTAAAGAAATGGAAAAAAACAATACTAGGGAAAAAAACATTTTTTTCTTTTAAATTCATTTCAAGGCACTTAAATGAATTAGAAACACTGGAGGCCCTATAATACTAAAATCATCAGTCTGCTAAAATTGGCAACTACATCTCAGCATCTGTTGACTGAGCTGACACACCCAAGGCATTCAATTATCTCACAACAGCCACACGCCCTGTTGTGTTTTGCTTTGCACTTAATGCAGTCACTTGGTGACATTTAAATGCGGGCTAATTATAAACACTTTTCATACACAACTGTTCCAAAATCTAATTCCTATGCATATTCATTTTGAATCTGGTTTACATACAGAGTCATCACTGGAGTCATGGTGATTAAAAACTATGGCACAGTTATTACACTGATTAGCCTCCATTAGACTCACATCCATTATACAGTAGTTCTTGATCCTTCATAAGTATTTTTACTTCTACATTCTATTTATTTTTCAGCATGTTATGTGATTAAACTTATACAAAAAAAAAAAAAAACCAGATTTGTGAACTTTTTAGAATAGGAATTTGTTTATGTTCTTTACATACAATATATGTTTTAACAGTTGCTTTCTGGTTTTCAATTTGATTTTAAAAGTCAGCTATTAAAGTTTGAAAAAGTAGAACACTGTGGCTTTTGTCTAAGCTAGAGAATATCACACTTTCAAATTGTTTTAACCTTTAAGCTAAATCACTGCATATTGAATGAAAAACAATTTTTTTTTTGTGCAACAGAATGCTTTGCAATTGATGCCAAAAAATAAATCAGCCAAAATATTATCTTTTGCTTAAAAGTTCTATAAATCAAGAGGCCCAGATGCATAGTTTAATAACACTATGCTGCAACTTTAAAAAGGACTACATTTGTCTTTAAGTCCACATGATAGTGAAAGCTTAATATGAAAAACTTTTGTCTAGCACAAGTGATTTGAAGATGTTTTGCTCCATGCATGTGAACTCAGCAGGTGATTCTTGCCTATCTTTGATGTCAAACAGCACAAAACTTCAGTGAGTAGTAGCTTCAGAAATGCAATAGACATAGCTGAGTCTTCATATGAAGCTCATGCTTGAACTACATCAGAAGAACTGACATCTATTATGGTGAGCAAAGACAAGTGTTTGAAAAGAGATTCAAACAGAAGTGTCAGAATTTACAGTGCATAGTTTTATATAAGTTGATTTTAACCAAGCATATCTCTATGAACTCTGCAGGATAGAAAAGAAATTTCAAAAGGCAGAGAAATTGTTGTCATCTAAGGGCATGGAATGTTTTAATAGCTTAAGGAAGAACATTTCTGAAAGGTTATATGGTGATCCATTTACTTTGACTGAGTAATAAGGCTCATCATTGTCACGGTGAGGTTTTTAACCCTTAGAACAATGAAAATGTTCCAAATGTATTACCAGAATTAGAAAGCTGAGAGTAATTGGCTCTTTCAGAGATTTTTAGTCTCTTCAAATACACATTTCCCATTAAGATATATGAATAAATAAAATGCACTTTTTCATTCACCATAGGTCTGACCTGGAGTCTCTTGCTTCAGTCTAGAATATGACATACCTTAGGATAAGGACTTGCTCTTACATATTATCACTTTTAAGGGAAGAACATTTGGACAAGACTTCCATTAAAGACCATTACATTTGTTTATTGTCTTTCTTCCATTTATTAATTTTCTTTCCTTGTCTGGAATACATACATCCCCATGTGCATTACATGGCACAGGAAGAAACTCCTTTGTAGTAGTGTAATTTGTTTGAAACTCTATCCTACAGGATTACTTACAATAGTGCTCTGAAAATATCCCCAAGGAGTCCTGTGTCACAAAACTATCTAATTGTCCTTCTGGAAACACTTGTTCTTTTTTTAAAAACAGGAGGGGGGAAAAGGCTGATATTATAATAATAATAGTAATAATAATAATAATAATAATAATAATAATATAGGGAGAACTCCAAGGCAGAACTCCTTGGCTGAAGCACACAAAGCAAGAATATAATGATTTTTCTAACTGGTAATCAATAATATGTAGGAATGGGATTTTTCTTTAGGTTTTCTTAATTTGCAAGTAAAATGTATGAGAAGATAGTTGCTTAATTACTATGAATTAAAGTTTATTGACCGATTTTTTTTTCTTAATTTCTCTTATTTCTATAGGTATATATATAAAATCTCTAGCTTTTAGGGAAAAAAAATAAAAAATACTAATTCAACTGAGCTTTGTTTTCACTTTGGACTATAAGTCTTTAGAGGCTAATTTGTTTAGGGCTCTGAACTGTACTGCTGCACTGTATTCAGATGCCTCTCCACCCCATGAATGAGCTATCCATTAAATGATAATATAAGTAAGTTAATCCATACTATGTTTACTTGAAAAGTCATTTGAAGGCACCTCACACTGTATTAAGAGATACTTGAACTTCCTGCCTGGCAAGTACAATCAAAGATAAAGAGTTGTCTAAGTTTTAATTTTATAACATGTATTTTCCTTGTCATCTTTTCTTTTGGCTTAAATCTGTATGTAACATAAGGTACACCAAAGAGTTGTGGAACTCTTCTCTACCTAAACACTTTTTTGGTCTAGCAGGTAAAATTATGCAGTAATTAAAATTACTTTGTTTTAGAATAAACCATGAAACACAAATTTGGATCAAAATACAAATCTGCACTGAGATATGATATAACATTTTCATATGTTTCTAGATAATCTTCACAATATTCTATTATTTTAACATATTGAAGTCTGCAAAAAATGCAGCTGGGAGTTTTGAAATGTTTTGGGCCTGTTTGAAGATACTGCGGGGTTTTTTGCAAGATTCCTCCCAGTTATAACTAGTATGGATGTGAGACAGGAAAGTGTTTTTAAAGTGGCATCTTTAAAACATGAAAAGATTTTTAGAAAGTAAGCCTGATCCCGGAATAAGTTGATTGATAACATCTCAAGATAAAGCCCATCACAGAATTTCCTCCCTTTCCCTCTCAGGAAAACACAAGGGAAAAAATCCATTAAATGACTTTGTAGAGATATTTTGCAAAACACCAAGAAAGAAAAAAAAATTTACATGGATGTCACATACAGCTCCAATGCTATGTGCAGTCATAGTTCTGGTTTACGGCATGCAAACTTGAGGAGTAATAAATTGTTTCTAAGCTTAGGTAGCAATAAGAGTGCCTCTATGACAAGGCTTTGTTTCTGTTCCTTGACTGAAAAGCAAAGAGAGGAAAGTGTTGTCATATTGTTGCTTTATCTTTGTGCTAAAACATCACAGTTTCTTTTTGGCAAATGCTCTCTTCCTAAAAAAAGTAAGGCTGGCTGATTTGAAGTTATGTTATTTTAAAAATGTTGGCTGGAAACTCTGTTATGGGATTAACTTCAAAAAACTAGTGGAAGAAGATAATGACCTTTCCAGCCTCAGACTGGGTCCAGGAACACATGGGATCTCTCCCATGCTTATTCCCAGGCTGGAAGACATTTCCTGTATCCCTGTGAGAGTTCCTAACCACGATCCTATAAGATATGTTTGGAAAGGTTATTCTTCAACTTTCTTTCACAAATATTTCATATTATATGGAAGAGTGAAGAGACTCATTTACCTTGTGTATACACATTCATAAATAGTGTGCCTAGAGAAAGAAGGACTGCTCTGGCACTGTTTTAGTGCCCTTTCCTTTGCCTTTGTGCATCTGGAATAGAGACTGAATACAATGTACCTTTAAAACATTTTTCCTTTTTAAACCAGAATAGCACAGTAAAAAATTAGGTGTGATTAGTTGATAGCCTTATTGACTCCATTAATGTGAGCCACTTTATTTCTAACAGCAGTTATTTGAGAACTTTATAGGCTACCAGAAATTCAATAGATGATGGATAAACATCAAGCCTGTCCTTATGGTATAATGTCTTTTCTTTCCACACATGGTCTCTTACCTGAAAGCCTTGCCATAAAAGTCCTGAGGGAAAAGGTTCCCCCCATTGGATTTGAAATACTGGTCTGCTGCTTTTCTGGAGTTTTCTAGAATTATGAGGGTATTATCTGACCTACTTACTGATATCGGAGATCCCTGGATGACCAGATACCTTTAAAGGAGACACTGTACTTCAGTTTAAGAGGCACATAACTAGACAGTACATCATTAACTGAATCCAGGCCACTGTCTTGGATTCAGATGAACAAAGATAATCAAAAACCTCCTATTTTAGGAATGTCATGGCTAAAAGCGATGTATCTTAAAATTAAGTGTTCACGTTTCATTATTAGAATTTTTCCTTTTTAGTAGATCTCATCTTCAAGTTTTATTAAAAATGGTAACATGCTTTAAATGTTTACTAGTGTATCTTTGATTATATTGGAAAGCCTATAAAAATCCTTCCAATAGCCACATGAATAGCAAAACAATTATGCTCAGTAAAATTGCAATTAATACTAAGTGAATTAATATTTAAGTGAATCTTAGAACAAAATTACAAACAAGTTTGTTCATCTTAATCTACACTGGGCCAAAAAATTAAAAATTTCTGGAACAATTTTTCATAAAATTGATGGGCAATTTTGCTTTGAAATGATGATAAAGCTGGGTCACAATACTTTTGATTGCTTATGCTAACACCTTAAACTGGAAACCCATGAAAACTTTTGTTTCAGAGAGAAGGAAGTTGAAAGATCAGCACATGGGGTTGACTGTAGGAGATTGTTATGTTTTGCCTAGCTGCATGTCCAACAACTGTTCTCTTGAAGATTGTATCTAGAACAGACAAACATTTAAAATACATCATGAAAAAACATACTGCATGAAACATTAAATTAACTTAGCAATAAATAAAAGAGATATTAGCAACAAAACTTTGAAATGTAAAAACAGAAATGGATTTATGAATAAAGAAAATTAGTGGGGGGTTATTTCTGGTTGTTGGAGGTGAAGGTTGTTGGTTTGGGTTTTATTTTTCTGGTTTACTGTATTTTTTTTTAAATAGAGTTCAGTGCTCTAACTTTAGAGGTCCTTGCCACAGATATCTGCATAACCAAGAAGAAAGAAGAAGAGAATTCTCTATATCAAATGTTTATATAGTTTATATTCCCTTTGTAATCAGTGTAAAGAAATATCCATTTTAGAGTATGACTAATCTTCTCTCAAGACAGTTATGAAATATAAGTCAAATTAATTACTCTCTGGACTATCTGTTTTTCTCCATGAGCATACAAGGACTTCTGTTGCTCAAGTGGAGAACTTTCACAATAAATGAGATGAATCCCGCTCTCTATGAAACAAAATTTGCATGACTAATATATATGATGCTTTTGGCATAGTCCTGTAAATTCTGACCTAAGAAGAATTTCTAGGAGAGCAGTGAGTCCTTCTGGACCTTGGTGGAGGATTGAATGGTAAGACCATGGGAAAGGAACATGATTGCAGGGGCAGTCTTGTCTTATGAGGGTACATCCTTCTGGAGAGAATTTTTGTGAGGCTTCTGAGGTAAGAGGCACTTGATTCTTGTCTGTCCTGAAACAAAACAATTTGAGCCAACCATACCTGAAATATAATGGGAGAAGAGTTGCATTTTTAGTCTACACATTTCAGCCTGTTTTGGTGTGTTTTCTGTTAGACTTCAACTTTGTCTAAACACAGTTGAATTATTTGCATAGAAACAGGCACTGAAATGTTAGGATATTATTATTAATATTATTATTATTATGTCATTATTCACTCCAAAATGCTAAGATGGGACTATCTCTTATAAGAATATCCACCTAAAAAAAGGCATCTAGTCTACTAGGCTTAAATGTCAACAGACATACTCCCCTGCCATAAAATAGATATTTAGATAGGTGTAATGACTTGGTTTCCTAATGTGCCCATCTCTCACCCAACAAAAATTCTGTAGGAGTTTCATATCAGTATCTAGTAAAGTATTAGATTAATAATTTCTAGCTGCAATTAAATGAAAGGAAGGTATCTTTCATGGAACTTAATGAAAGGTAAGGTTGCAAAGGAAATTTTTATGGGTACTTACTGTAGTCTTCAGAGCCTTCTCCCCCTGATTCTCAATGCTTGCATGATGATTGTTCCCAAAAGGTTTATTCTGGGTTATGATATGATGGACTCCATTAATCCTATATTTACTGAATTTTTTTTGTTATTAAGAATTTTTAGTGATTAATAGTAACATTATTGTTAACTATGTCTTTGTTGTTTTTTAATATTGAGAACAGAAATGAATAATAATATAGTAAGACCATCATTATTGACAGTTTTAAAGCAAGTGCAAGTGTTCAAGACATTGGTCTTTTTTTAAAGGATCTGTAAATATTATGAATTATCAAATATGTATTCATAAAAGAAATCACTTTTTCTGAAGAAAGATTGCTAACCTAAGCAGTGAACCAAACAACAGATTAAAAAATTAGCTTGTTTTTATCTTTATGCTCATTATTGAATTTTGTCTATTGCTTTGCAGTAATTTGGGGGGTTTGATTAATTATGAAATCAGAACATTTATTTAGGTATGTTAAATGTAACAGAAATAAAATAAGAAGCTGAATTGCTTGCAGAAATGCAAATTTTAACAATTTAATAAGCAATTTCAGGTTTTTCTTAATATTAAATAACTGTATATTTTTATGAATAACATGTCCAAAAATTTATCAGTGAAAGACAGTGCTTATTTCAGTAATGGCTGTTAGCATTCATCCAAACCCAATATGCTTTCTTTTCAGTAGGTACACAGCATTATATCAGAATTTAAAACTTATCTTTTATTGTAGCAGAAGTTATTCCACAGCTAAAATTCTCTATATCAAATGTTTGGCCAAAGACAATTTTTTACCAGGAAGTTTTAAGCAATTGGAAATGGAAGTTTACAATGGAAGTTTCACTACTGACTTAGTGACAGAAACATGAAGAAGCTATTATAATTTAACATGTAGAATGAACCTCCATATATCCGTGGCAAATACAGACTTTGCTGCCTCAAGGGTTTGGCATTTTTAGATAAAAAAGAATCAATGTCATTATACACAGTCTCTCTAGAGCATCATAATTATTCTGCATGCATACAATATTTATTTAAAACTTAAAATTAAACTTCAAGAGGTGGTCATTTGAAAGCTGGCAGTCAGTGAACGGATTCTGTCTCCATAAAAAAGAGAATATTTCTTCTAAAAGTTAAGAAGTAGATCAAAACGGTCTTTCCAGTAACTGACACTTTAGTCATACAGATGCTTTTTATGTGTCAGATTTATTAATAAAGAAGGTCCATGGGAATGAACAGAAGAAAATCTTGAGGATGTGACTGTCAGTTTTTGATATGTCAGGTATAATTTTGTAACTGTGATTTTTGGATAGCAGTACACACACAGCATTGTACTGATGTTTGTGTACTTCTTTGTACTATTTCATTTGTGATGACTGAGAAAGAAGATGAGGCGGAGATGTTTTGATACAGGATTGAAACTTGAAACTGCAGTCCTTCAATTTGAACAGCATTCCTTTTTCATCTTTCTTTTCATGTTACCTTTTTAACTTTTGCTACTGATGTAAAGAAAAAAAGAAAATTTGAAAAGATGCCAGGTATTGGTTCTTATCTAGGTGAAAGATCACAGAAATTGAGAAAAAAGAATAGTTTTATTTTGTCATCATAACAAAATTATGAGACAGATCAAATAGTTGTCAACAACAAGTGTTTGTCCTCCCAAAGCCAACACAGAATAATTTAATGTGTGATATCCCTACCTACTGCTCAAAGAAAATATGCACATTATTATAATTAGCTGAAAGTGTAATACATTAGTGCTGCTATTCTGCAAATAATAGCATCTTCTTTGACTACTCTTTGTGTACATTGGAGATTTAACTTATCAAAGTGCATACAGCAAAGAACTGCAAAAGAATATCACAGTGCACCACCTGAAGAAAAGGAATGGTCTTTTCCCCTTTTTTATGTTATTCATCTTATAGAGCATGTTATGTCAGAAGAAGGAAGAAGAAAAAAGTCCCTGTTTTTCAACAAACTTCTGTCAGTTGGAAGCTTGATTTATTTTGATTGGAAAAGCGCTTTATAAACAATCCTTTTTTTCATGGATTTATTAGCAAACATCAAGGATGCTGTTTCAGTATTGAACAGCAGTACTCAGGATTCTGAAGTCAGGCATCTGCCTAAGGGTTTTATTGTTTCAACTCATAAACAGAAGCAAGGGCCAGCACTGTAGGAATTCTAGTGACCTGAAACCTGGTCCTTCATCTGTAAGCAAGAACAGCATGAGAACAAGAAAAGTTCCTCCCCTTACCCATGGATTGCTATAATTAATGTTTGAATGCAATGAAACCATTCACTGTCATGCATCAAAACTGCTACTTCTGTTCATATTCCTTATGATAAAATTCTTAATTTTCTCATGCACCTTGTACAGAAGTTATCACTTGTTAGCCTATGAGAATTTCTTTTCAGAAAAAGGTGATGAATGCATTTTAGGAGATGATACTTTTTCCAATTTTGTAGGTTCTTAAGACTCTTCCTGCTTAACCCTTAAACTGTTCATGGTTCTCCATGTGGTGCTGCTTCAAACACATCTACTTTTGTAAACGTCAGTCAGAGACCAGCTGCCCTGTATACTTAAGAAAAGTCAAAGTTCATTTGTTCATTTTTTCCTTCCTTCCTTTTTTGTGAGATACAGCAGTCTATTAATTCACGTCAGTCTTCTAACATACGTGGTATCTATTCCTTTCATCTGGCTCTACAGCCAAACAAAGATAAACACAGAGGGTGTCTTGGAAATTTCTTAAAATTGCAGCAGGCTACTGTCATGTCTCCCCAGAATCATCTGTTTTTATAGGACTTGAACACACAAAATACTGAGAATTAAGCTTGGATACAGACAACTTTTTTCTGTGCAAAAGCTGAGTTCATGCAGTCTGATTATTCAAAGTGACTAAGAGGAGCATCATGAGCTCCCCACACAGCCTACAGAACTGAGGAAATGGATATTAAATAATGGGATTGAGCAGGATTTACAAATTGCAACACTTATAATCATTTAAAAAGAGGCCACTCAGCCTTCACATATGTGCAGGCTTTCCCCAGGCTCAATTCTTCATTCCTTCAATTCTCCCCTCTGGATCTAGGGGTAGAGCTTGCCATTGACCAGGGAAATCTTCTGAGCCAGCTGCTCTTTTCCATGACTCCCTAAAGAATGCATGGCCAATCAAGCTGCTCTGCACTCCACATTCTTCCTCTGACGAAAGCTCTTATTCATTCTTGAATGCCTGCTTCTCATTTTTAGGAGCCCAAATGCCTTTTCCACTTTAGCCCTGACTCAATTTCAAGATTATTTAGTCTTGGCAGTGGTGTAGATGAGTAAGGAAGTGCCCTATTTGTGTTGTCACACACAAAATTAGTTTCTTTTGGCTCTGTGGAAAGCAAAGTCCCATCAGTTTTGGCTCTCTACTTGCTCCCTCTTCTTTCAGCTACTTAAAAATTTTCCTGGCTATCCATCCCATCTTGACTTCAGCTTCCTAGGCTGCCAGGGAGGGGAGGCTTTAGGCTGTAGGCATACTCATCCTTTTACTAGGTGTGGGGGCTCATATTAAAGGAGGGTACCTGAACCCACAGTTTCTTCTAGCAGATTCCTGTAACTCACTGATAGTAAGTAGGACCTCTCCTACTCTTTGAATGTATAAAGGGTTATTACAGGGACTGCACCATACATCCCCCAACAGCACCTGTTTGCATGAAGAAATGTTTAGAGGGTAAGAAGACAATAAAACTGAAGAAGAAGGAAAACTCTGCATAGATCCAGCTCCTGCTGGGTCTTAGGTCATGGTAGGTGTTCAGCTGAAATTTACCTCTCTGAACATTTCCCATGCAAATAAACATAATTGAAAATGAGAAAATCAAAGCAAACTCTGAGCTAAAAATTGACAAAGATATCTTTGAGCAATTTTCAAATTGCTTTGAGTGCTTTAGGAAACATGGATTTCTTACCTGGGAGGAATTGTGACCTACTCCTTGAATAAAACCAGAACTGCTTGCTCTAATTGCAACGTTGTCTCTAGAATATCTGTCTGTGTGTCAGGGGAGAGTGTGTGTGTGTGTGTGTGTGTGTG
>VWZU01012878.1:492412-560015 GCA_013397095.1 Sterrhoptilus dennistouni
GTGTGTGTAACTGCAATCTTCCTGGCTTTGCCTTGCTGACATCCCTGCCAGTCAGCAGCTGCACATACCAGCCAGCCCTCTTTTATGCCAATCTGGTGGTGAGTGGTGCAGAAACATTTTAATTAATGTTGAACTTCTTGAAGTTGAAGTGAAAACAATTACAGCTCAATTTTACTTTGCCTCCTCACTTTCATCACTTATATTCTCTCTTCCTCCTCCCTCTCCATTAGAGAGCTTCATTTCACAGACTGTGAATTATAATCTAATTATTATATTTTAAAAAGGCAGACAAGGCATTGTTTCTTCATCTTTCAGTTAAAAAGCTCTGAAATAACAAAGGAAAATCTCTTTCCTTCTTGAGTGCCAGGAGCATAGAGTCATTCCCATCACAGACATCTCATTCTTCCCCATCTGTGACTTTTTTTTCTTTCTTTTTTTAATACAGAAGGGATCACATCTTTCCCTTAACAACTGTTTGCATACCAGACTCAGAGAAAGTTCACAGTACACATCACATGTACATTGGATATGTAAGTGAAGTGATCTGTAGCACAGCTAATTAGACCTAAATTCTTGATTTACTATTTATAAAACAAAATTGATTATTACTTCATCAACAACATTTAAAGCATCATTAAGAGAGGTCTGCTCCAGCAGCCTCAGGTTAAATTTTTTAACAAGCACTTTAGTTGCTAATCTGTGTTATTGCCAACATATGTAAACTTCCTAATGCTAATTGCATTCAGCTGTGAATCAAACAATGTCTAATTCTCTTCAGGATTAATTATGCACATGTGCTGCCTGCATTCCTAAACATGGTTCTCATAAATAATAAGAGATATAGCTAGGCAGATGGGATTTTTCCAACTAAATGATCTGTTTATCATGAATAAAACAATTGACATATACTAGACTTCTAATGCAAAGTCACCACAACATTCCCATGTTTTTTAATCATAAATAATTGCTGCGACAGTTGTTTGTGTGAACATGTTTTTGTACAGCCAAGCACTAAGAAGCATGTCCTTCAGTAAGCACTCTTACCTTTGTGTGCACCTTTCTTTCTTCTTTCTTTTTCATCTTTTTTGATTTGAAGGTGCATAACAGAGTGGTTTATATCATGTGTTTGATGAATGAGCTAAAAGTCTCCACTAAAAGTACAAGTTTCGTTAGCCCCAGGGAAATCTGGTTTAAGTACAGAGCAGGAAAAATTGCTAAAGCGTTATGTATTCTGCTTGTTTCAGGAAGAAGCAATGAGTTTCTGGCATACACAGCCAACCTTGGCAGTATCTTTCTTTAGAATTTCTTTTTTATTAGTCTAAAAGGGCTGATAATTAACTGAATTTGTAAAATTAACTTGAAAAATAACTTCCAATGCTGAGTACATGGCAAGTAGAAATAGCTATTTTAAAATGACATTTGACAGCAACAGAAGAAATTTTTCTCTAAAAGGGGGAGACATTTTTTTTCTATCCTTCCTTTTAATGAAGGTATCTTCTTTTAAATAGAATTAAAAATGGAGCTGCAGCAAGCAACTCCATAGCATGTCTCTTCTCATACGACACAGATGTCTTGGTTTCCACTGAAAAGGACTTACATGGAAAATGCATCAGAACAGCAAGAATTTGATACTAGTAGAGGCTTATAAAATGATACTGTTCAGCTATATATTATTGCACCCATTATTTTCTGTCTTACTGTGGAATGTTCTAATTAGCCCTGATGGTTTAGGTTGATTTGAATTTTATATTGAGTCAGTATCTTTTATTATTTTTTTTAATCCTAAATCAAAATTTGTAGTAGTGTAGTATTGAAGAAAGGTAATAGACTAACAGGTTAAATGTCTGAAGTCTTTCAGTTTCACAATAGGTGGGACACACTTAATCCCTGGCAATATGCCCTTAAACGTCTTATTCAGGTACCAGTTGTTGATGTGAGAAAGTGGTTGATCACCTGTGCCTCATTTACCTCATCATTTCTCAGTTGAGTCCAGCAAGAGAGGTTATCGATTGGTATAATGGTTTTTATATTAAGAACACCTGTCCACTAGTCACTGTACCTAGATCATCAGCTAATTTCATAAGACCATCAAAAACTCAGTTGGTTATCATTGATGACCTTTGCTGAATTTCAGCTTGTGACATTGAGATGAAAAGCTATGCTTCCTATTACTAGTCAGTGAGTCAGCCTGCCCTTGTCTCAGTTTGGGCAAGATAAAACTTGATGAAGCTGTGGCTTGTCTGTGTTAAGTGAGATTCTAACGTGACAAAATGCTTGATAATCTGGAAAACACATTTTAAATAGCTTGAACAGCTTTATTACAAAAGGAGACATTTTCTGGTCTTTGAAATCAGATAATTCATGATAATAGCATGTAGCTAAACGAATAAAGCAACTGAAGAGCTGAGAGAACTGAAGCATCCAACTGTTTCTCAGCAGTGGAGATTGCAGAAAATATGTTTAACAGTGTAAGGTACTGTTCCAGAATGTAAGAGAGAAGAGCATGTGGGTAAAACAATACCATTGGGTGGGAGTACAGTTTTCAGGGTAGTTATTTCTTGTTTGTTTGTACTTTTATACAAGGCCTAGGAGCTTTGCTCACTTATATTATTTGAAAACATCTCAGATGATTATTTACAAAAGAAAAATTCCTTTCAAGAGTTGAAAGACGTCCCAAGCTTGTGTTTAAATGAGATTTGAAATTTCAAGTAATGGTGAATTTAGGTTCCATTTCTGAAATTTAAAAATTAACTAAATCACTTTGCCATTAAAGGAACCACATGGTACATCTGAAAGGTCTTGGACCCCTGAAGATATTTGTGTTGTTGGACCTCTTTACCACTGGCCTGCTTCTCAGCCTGTAGTTCCCTCACAGGCAGACTGGCTACAGACTCATTTTATTTTGGGTATGGAAATTTGGCACCAGACAGCATGAGTGACATCCTTTCACTGAGCAAAGGTGATTTACAGAGAAGAGATAGAGTGTTGTGTGGGGGAAAGTACTACATTGTTTTTCAGTCAGATAGTAAGACCTACCTACCTTTTCCTCTCTATTCCATCATAAGGAGCTAAATTAAAATTAACTGTTAGCAAAATAATGTAGTCCCTGACAAGCAAAGTAATTTAAATAAAAACATAATAAAACTCAGTCCACTGGCATTTTTGCTAATTTTATTCACCTGCAAAATGAAATAATTCGATTGAAACTGTTCATCTGCATCCTGAAGTGTAATTGTTTTATGGGTTTAAAAAAAGGATTGTTGACATCATGTAGTCATTTTGGAAAATATAAACTGGACTCCTTTAGGATGGAACTAAACTGGATTATGTTCTCCAAAGGCAGACTGAAAGCATAATTACTGCAGACAGGTGTTGAACCCTTGAGCTATACAAGGACTGGTCTAAATTAACTTCTCATTGAAATATTTGCAGTGTAGATGCGAAGATCTCTACATCAGCTGGTTTTTTATGTAGACCTAGTGCAAGGCCACACTGCTAATCCATACACAGCCCTGAAGGCCATGAAGTATACCTTTCAGAAAATGCTGAACTTCTTTGAAAGTCTATGTGCAAGGAGGAGAAAAGCAGTTCACAGACTGGGATTCTGCCCCGTGGGGTTAAATGTCACCATCTTAAAGATAATTCAACAAGTCCTTTTGAAAATAGGTATCCTCATTGGCAAAACAGACCTTGACACATTTTTATTTATCTGAAAGAAGCTCTAGAAGATAATTTTATTGTTAATTTAGCACAGAAGTATAAAATTGTCACGAGTATGAATGAAAGAGGAAAGTACCTTAAAAAAAAATTAAGAACTCATACTCTTAGACTTTATTTGTGCATCTAAACAAAACAGGACAAGGGAGATAATGCAGGCTCTGCATGGGTAGTCTTGGACCCTGTTTGACCCCATGGGTTTTTAGGCCATGCTCACTGGAGCTGCCTGGGTGAGGCTTGGCCACACCCCTGGGTAGTGTCAGTGAGAAGGCACCTGGAAGGGCCCTTTCCATTTTCCATAGTCCTCACTTCTGCTGCAGCTGGCTTTTGTGTCCTCCAAACACTCCTATGTGCCTTTGTGCTGCTTTCCACAGCATGGAGATGCAACACACTGCACAGGTTTCAGATTATATGAGCTTTAAAACATACAAGATATTACAACTACGTATTAGGGTCATAAAAGCCATACATGAAACCCGGTGGAGGCAGAGGCCATTTTCACCTTCACTGTTATTCCACTTGATACTTTGCCCATGGCTTCATTCAATCCAAATGCCCCCTTCATTAAAAAACGCAGAGCCGTAAGAGAAAAAAAAGAAAGAGTTTCAAGCCTTAGGTATTTTACATGAATGTTCCCCCAGAAAGGTGTTTTCCTGTTGTAGTGTCTCCATTTTGTTGTTATTATTGTCAATTATGAAAATATTATTGTCTGATGAGGTTTTCATTTCCTCACCAATGAACAAAACACATGGTGTTTGAAAAGTAATCTCTATACAGAGTGGGAAGAACTTGAATTAAAGGGGAATGTTTTCTGAACCAATGAGGAAGGAAGATCATCTGTTTCTGGATTTAGTTTTGCCTCCTCACATTAAAACATATTTTGAAGAACCTAGTGGAGGGCTGAAAGCTGGAGTATTTTTATCAAGATTTTTTTTTAATTCAGTGCTGATGTTTCTTAACTATGTGCACAAGATAGAAGACTGTAATATACTTCCTAGTAAAAACTTTGACCTTTAGTAATTTTGTTAGTCACTGCTGGCAAAAAGAGTGAAAGTTCTTAGCACATAGCTTTGCTCCTCATCAATGCCAGATTGTTCAGCCATTTTTGCATAAAATCAGAGTATCATCCTAGACCACTTCCATAGATTCTTCTTAAATAACTATAATTTCTTTTAATTAATATAAAAGAAATAATGAAAAGATGTTGTGAGCATTTTTTTAAATGTTCTATTCTTTAAAAATCAACCATTTCCAGTTTAGGATGAATTTTCTCATGCTCCCACATCCAAGACATTTACTGTCATATGTAGGGCAAAAACTCAAGCACTGATTTTTTACACAGTTTTATGCCTTGTCAGCAAGCTGTATTAAGTTCTTTTTTGAGGGTATAACTTCTGACCCCAAGCTCAAAATTGGGGGTTTTATGTGAAGAATACCTTCCAGCTCCTAACAGAACATAAATCTAACAATGTTCCCGTGCTTTATCCATTTAAATACCATATGAAGTCCTGTATTAGAAAGTTATTTTATGCAAGAGATCAGTAGCTTTCAAGGAGTACGACATCACTGCCATCAGTCACACTCTGGCCTGCTCTGCAGACATGCTGAAGCACACTACATTTGCAAATCCTCAAAGACATTCTCTCAATTGCTTCTGTGAAACTGTTTGGATGATACACCCAAACTGATTAGGTCACCATCATGGACATTAACATTCTCAAGTGTTTGAAAAGGGCAATAGCAGGGGCCCTTTGGATGCTAATGACAAAAGGCATATTACAAAGGATAAACTTGCTTGGGATTTTTCTCTGTTCATTTTTTTGAGGGGAAATGGGGGTTGGTGCATTTGAAGTGCTCCTAAAAATTATTTTTTCATTTCCTACAGCTTGGGGTTTGAATCTTGTCTAGAAGTTTACTGATCAGACAAAGAAAAGCACATACATGTGTAATTTTGAGGGTAGAGAGAGGGTCACTGATGAATAGATTACTATGGCACCATTATCACTTGCAAGGATGGAGAAGGTGTGTTTCACTGTATCCCCTTCTCCTTTATTTCATTGCAATTGCATTTAATGATCTGTTGGATTTTCATTAAAATAATAGACAAAATAATTTGAATAATTTTGAATTTCATAATTTAGCATAATCTCTGCTTACTGTAAGAGCTGGTAAACATTAAGATTTTTCATTGGGTACTATAGCAAAGCAGTTTCATGGGGAGTGTAGTAAATGGCTGGTCTACTGAGATTATGGAGGGTTTCAATCGCCCAGTTACTAACTGTAAGGAGATGCCACTCAAACTAAACAAAAGGCCATCTGTAAATATCAGCATTTTATTTGCTCTTCATCAAAAGCTGATTGCTATTGAAAAAGCTGATGCTCCAGATGGCAGTCCAAATTGATAGGATAAAGCACATGTGAACTTCCTAAAGAGGGCTTTGTCTGGGGTTAAGTGTTTGCTGAACTCAGGGAACATGGTACAGAGTTGCTCAAACAATTTCAGCTTTACTGATACTAAGTGGTAGAGAATACTAGGTAAAAAAAGACTACAGAGACACTTGCATGGGTAATGACTGAACTGTTACGGAGGACACAAGAAGAAAATTATGAGGCTATTTTTGGAAAAATGACTAAAGGTTTTCAGAAGATCAATATCTGAACAGCAGTAGCTATGTATTTTTTGTATCTGGATGAATATCCAGATACTGAGGTTTGTCCCTATGCTCAATACCCATTAAGTGCATTGCTCCATTCGTGGTCTGTATTACTTTTGTATTTCTATTATATGAACATTTAATAGTCATAATCATGGAATCATATTATAATTTATAGCACAGATAAAGTTACGTGGCAAAAACTACTCCAAAGGCTCTTAATTACTATAAATAGAACATGGCTAGATAGGGCTGTTAAACAAGGCTGGAAATGAGATGGACATGTAAGCTGGAGCTTGTGGCTAAGAAAGATCAATGTCAGGAGTGGGAAAGAATCTTAGTGCTAGGGTCTAGATAGAAAATTCCTTACACGGAAGTCAAGAGGAAAGCCCAGAAGACAAGGTATCCATATATTCTAAGGCTAAGAGGGAAGGCAGAAGGTTTTGCCTAACACAGGTTCATATGAAGGTTAGGGTTACTGGGATTTTAAGTCTGAGGTGGGGGACAGAAACAGGAACAGGCAGTGCAGGCTAGGTGGGGGCAAATACTTGGGCAAGTAAGATGGAAAATTTACTAAGAACTGCAGACCAGATTGCAGCAGGTAGGAACAAAAGCTAGGAATCAAGAATCAGACTAAGACTCATAGGCAAACTACAAGTTGCTGGGAGGGTTTTCTATAGCCCTCTCAGTCCATTCAGAGGCTTTATTTTGGTCAGGATTAAAATAAAGATGCTGCCTGTGATGTAGCTACCTTGGTCCTCTTTATAACTAGCAGGGAAAAATATGCATCTGACGGATGTAATTCATCTCTTCCTAAAGCAGATGTTTAAAATAAGACTGATGAATTGCACCCTAGAAGTGTCTATTTCTCTCCATTAATTATGAACGGGGTCTATAGTAACTAGCTGAGACATATGCTTTTGTTATAAATGTTGGATGTCTAATGTTGGATGAGTCCTACAGCCTCAGGTGTCCTAGTCATTCCACTGCATTGCAACTTTGCCCTATTCAGTTAAGGCCCTGATCCATCAAGCAATTAAATATGTACGTAGGTTTTTGAGAACGAATGTGATTAAATGTTCTGGGGAATTGTAGGGAGATGAGCAAATGCTTCAGTGTGGGAAATGTGGATCTTGAATTAACAACTTAGTTTGTCTTCCAGGAGTCTGCCACTGCTTTGGTAAAAATCTCTGTCTTCTCTGTACTTGAAGCTGTGTTCTGTCCCTAATGAAATATACCATCCCTGCTATCCATACACTAAATGCAAGCACAGACTTCGTTTTCTGATAGCAATTCTGCAAAATTAGTCATCCACATATCTGGAAAAGTAGTTACCAGAGGGCTGGAAGAGTAGCCAAGTGAAATTAATCTCTGAATATTCAGGTGTTTTTTATGATTTCTCCCTGGTTATATCAGAGAGTAGGGGGTGAACTAGTTTAATCAAAATTTTAGACTGCACAAGATCTGTGGTTGATAGAATGTGGCTCAAAAGGGGAGCTCCTTATCATATAGTGAAGCTGACACAAAGAAAGAAGGAATACACAAATGAGGTTGAAAACATGGTATCCAAATATTTCTGTTGTAGAAATTAATCAGATTTTTGTAGTGTAGATCTTTGAATTCAGAATTTTGATATGGTCTCCCACCTTTTTTATCACGACTGGACATTAGTCTTGACCTGCCAAGATACACAAATGTGCCAATAGGAATCTCACAATACTGAACTCAGATAAATGCAAAGCTGTGCACCTGTGAGAGACTAACCCCCTGCACCAGTGAAGGCTGGGCACTGACTGACTGCCTGGGTGCCAGCTCAGCTGGAAAGCCCTTGAGGATCCTGCTGGACAGTAAACTAGGTATGAGTTCCACCTGGTTGTGATGAGGGCTGACAGTGTACTTGGCTGTAAAAATAGGATTGTCGTCACTAGACCGAGCGAAATTCTTAATCACTTCATCATGTTGCTTATTTGAGAGTTTCTGGAACGCTAGGTTTGGTTGTGGGCCCCTAAGTACAGGAAAGAGATGATCAGCTGGAGCAAATTCACAAAGAGCCATCAAGGCGGCCGAAATCCTGTGAGAGAAGGCTGAGGGAGTTGAGCTTGTTCAGCTTGTTCAAGAGTTGTTGTTCCAGGGGACTTTAGGGACTACTAAGAGTACAGAGGCAGGCTCTTTACTGAAGTGCATAGTGGGGGAATGAGAAACAGTGCACATAAATGGAAGCATGAGAGTTTCTGATGTTTGAGCATAATTAGGCACTGGTGCAGTATCGCCGAAGTTAACAGTATTTATGTTCTTGGAGACATTTAAGAGTGGACAAAGTCCTGACCTATTAAATAGGTCTTAATTAGGTGTTAACTCTGCTCTGAGCAGAGAGACAAAAGACCTCCTGGCATCCCTACCAATCTAAGTGATGCTGTAAAAACGGAGGGTGATCTGATCTTTGCTGATGAATGTGCTGTGCTGGGTATAAGGAAATTATTATTTAAGAAGAAGGAATTAGGTGTAATACTGCATTAGAGATAGGGCATAGCCCTTTATCTGGATTATAAAGGCAAAGCCTGGTGTGCCTGGGTTGCAGAAATAGTCTGCACAAGCTTAGGAATGCACCTGAGTGGCTTGAAATGCAGGATCAGGAGAAAACAGTAGATCTCTCCTTGAAGACCATTTTGCCATTTTTTTCCCAGTTTGATATTTCAGGGTCACAGGTGAGACTTTCATTGCTTGTTTAAATACTGATGGTGTTCCTTCAAATTATATTATCCATGATCGATAAAACTTTAGGGGCATATATTAATATATTGGTAATTGTTAAGCTTATGTAAAAGGCCTAGTGTTGAACACTGTCTTTAACTTGCTTTGTCAGATTATAGGTCCCTGTGAAAATTTTACTGGAAAATGTAAAAGTACAATTAAACTAATACTGTGGGTAAAGAAAACAATAATTGATATTTTCACACTCCATAAATATAGGGGGTTTGGCCATCACAATTGTACACACTTCTGCAGTGCAGTATGTCCATGGTAACATGGTAAACATATATATTTCTTTGAAGTTTAAATACCCTTTTTGAGGTATATAGCACCCTATAAAATTTTATTTATAAGTGGAACATAGCATAAAAACAATGAAAAGCTTTCAAAGACAAATTCATTGCAGGTATTAGAATGTCCTCATAACTATGCTTTTTTGCCATTCATTTGAGCTGACTTGTTATTTGGCACTTTGGGGATGGAAAGATTTCTGTTCAATTCATGGAAAGTTTTCAACTATATTGGTCCTAGTATGTAACAGTGTTTTTATGTAGACATAGGCATATAATACTTATGAAAATGCTGGAATGAAGTACCATGAAAATTAATATTCTGCTTTTTTCCTGAAGATTTTTGATTGAGGGACTTTATGTTATTTTTACAGAAATTTGATATGAACCTATATATATATCCTAAATATCACATTCACTTTATTTGCAGCATGCTTTAGCACACTGCCAACATCTTACACATATAGAGTATTTATTTTATGTGTATATTATTTTATGTGTATATTATTTTATGTTTAGGTATATTTATGATAATTTACATTTGTAGTATATTGTGTGTATTTGAAATACCCATGTGGAAAAAAAATCTTATGATGCCAATATACATGGTATAGAGTACTAGATATTTTCTGTGAAAAAATATAACCTCAGCAAACTTCTGGAAATATTATTCCTTTTCTGCCCTTGAAATCAGTTTTGTATTATGGATTTTGTTGCCTAAATAAATTTTAAGGGATTTAAAAGTGCTCTGTATAATCTTAGTTTTATTCCCAGTGAAGCAGATGGTAAGAATTGGACAGAACTGTCATGCTCAAGCTTGGCAAAGCCACAAGTAAGTGCACATTAATTTTACTGGTTTCATTACAGTAGCACATTCAGGGTCTCTCCTGAAATCAGCCCCCTTCTGATGGCCTCTGTTCAAATACCTGGTAAGAATTAGTTCCAGCTTAGATTGCTTACAGCACCAGCAAAGCCTTCAGGGGAAGGAAATCAGATTCTACCTGCTTGGATTCCAGTGTGCATCCCAAAGTTTCTAGTGTTGTGTCTTCACTGCAAGCATTGCCAAATAATAAATTGTTCACAGAATATCACTGACTGTAGATAATACTCCAGCCTGTATTTAATTATTGTACATTTAACACATTTCTACATTTCTAGCTGTACAATATTCAAGAGAAATTAATAAAATTTTGAAAGGATCTTGCATTTAGCACATCCAAACATGCTAGAACTTGTGTCATTCCTGAAGACTTGGTGATGTTTTTCCACAGCACTTGGGAATATGTCATAATACTTTTGGAAAAATGGAATATCCTTCCGCGGGATCACAGAATTCACAGAATGGGTCAGGTTAGAAGGGACCCCAGCGGATCATCTGGTCCAAGCTCCCTGCTCAAGCAGGGTTGTCCCAGAGCACATAGCAGAGGATTGTGTCCCAATGGTTTTTTAATATCTCCAAGTGCAGGAGACTCCACAACCTCTCTGGGCAAACTTGCTAGCATTGTAAGTGTGTGAAATACAGGTTGCCACACTTATATGTGCAACAGAAATGAACAGCAGCATCTCAGGCTGATGGCAGTTTCTATTTACAGTGGCTAAAGCAACTAGGATAAAGAAATAAAGAGGACTATGGGAATAGAAAATATACAATGAAAATTTAGAAATGCTTTTGCAATTAGCTGATTTTAATGAGTTTCTGATGCTACCCAGATTTTTTAAAATATATCTTCTTGACTTGGGAAAGTGAAAAATAGAGCGGGACCTTAAAGCACTTGATTCTTAGCACAGACAACATTTTTTATACTTTGTACAGTGTGACTAGGAAAGTGGCTCCTGGAATGTGCCAAAGTAAAACAACTAATCATCATCACCACCACCAATAATAATAACAACTTTGCATTTATATAATTTAGCAATTATCACCTGGCTTCACATCAGCTATTTGTGTCTGCGCTTACGATTATATATAATTTCCTCTTTTTACACATCAGTACATAATTGTAGTGACTTCTTGTAACAGCCTCATAAAACCTCTTACACTCAACATTCTAGAAAAAGTTACTGTGTTATGATGGTTTTCTAAAAATAAAAAATAGTTTACTATCTAGGAAAAATTTCAGCTTCCTCTATAATTGCATGCCCTCTCATTTTCCCTCCCTGAGGATCTCTTGAATGTCAAATTTCAGTTCTTTTTGCTGACTCCATTTTCAAGGTCTCACAACAAGTCATAAAAGGAAATTGGCTATTTTTCTACCCCTGCTTCCTGGCTTCTTGTTTTTATCACCATCACTATTAAGAAAATGCTTGAAAATTTATTTTATATCCATAGTTTCCCATTTCATAGAAGTCATGACCAGGAAGCTGGCCATAAGGAAAAAGAAAAGCAAGATGCTTTGGTCAGTTTTGTAATTTTGTATTTGTAGATTTAAAGTACATATTCTTCAGGGGAAACTGCAGAAGGGTTTGTGGAGAAGCAATTTGCTTCTCACTCTCCAAAACATCAGTGTCTGTTTCCTGCTTCTTCTGTCAATAAAGTCTCCCCTGGAAGAAGATTGAGTCAAAGGCAGCTAAAAGGAAAAGCAGTTTTCACAATAGAAAAGCATTTTTCTTTCCTTTTGAAAAGAGAGTGCATAACTTTTTAGCCCTTTCATATTGGCATCTGTCTGCATATTCATTGCCTTTCTTTGCAAATGAATGATGCTTCAGCATAAAAAAAATTGCTCAATATTTGTTCAGTGCCTTAACAATGCATTGGTTAGTGTTCCTTTGTCTTTAGAAATGTAATTCCACCAAAAGAAATAATGAAAAAGGACTTGACACTGATTCTGTTTGAATAGTGCATATATGTGAATATCAAAATAGTTAAACNGCTGTACAATATTCAAGAGAAATTAATAAAATTTTGAAAGGATCTTGCATTTAGCACATCCAAACATGCTAGAACTTGTGTCATTCCTGAAGACTTGGTGATGTTTTTCCACAGCACTTGGGAATATGTCATAATACTTTTGGAAAAATGGAATATCCTTCCGCGGGATCACAGAATTCACAGAATGGGTCAGGTTAGAAGGGACCCCAGCGGATCATCTGGTCCAAGCTCCCTGCTCAAGCAGGGTTGTCCCAGAGCACATAGCAGAGGATTGTGTCCCAATGGTTTTTTAATATCTCCAAGTGCAGGAGACTCCACAACCTCTCTGGGCAAACTTGCTAGCATTGTAAGTGTGTGAAATACAGGTTGCCACACTTATATGTGCAACAGAAATGAACAGCAGCATCTCAGGCTGATGGCAGTTTCTATTTACAGTGGCTAAAGCAACTAGGATAAAGAAATAAAGAGGACTATGGGAATAGAAAATATACAATGAAAATTTAGAAATGCTTTTGCAATTAGCTGATTTTAATGAGTTTCTGATGCTACCCAGATTTTTTAAAATATATCTTCTTGACTTGGGAAAGTGAAAAATAGAGCGGGACCTTAAAGCACTTGATTCTTAGCACAGACAACATTTTTTATACTTTGTACAGTGTGACTAGGAAAGTGGCTCCTGGAATGTGCCAAAGTAAAACAACTAATCATCATCACCACCACCAATAATAATAACAACTTTGCATTTATATAATTTAGCAATTATCACCTGGCTTCACATCAGCTATTTGTGTCTGCGCTTACGATTATATATAATTTCCTCTTTTTACACATCAGTACATAATTGTAGTGACTTCTTGTAACAGCCTCATAAAACCTCTTACACTCAACATTCTAGAAAAAGTTACTGTGTTATGATGGTTTTCTAAAAATAAAAAATAGTTTACTATCTAGGAAAAATTTCAGCTTCCTCTATAATTGCATGCCCTCTCATTTTCCCTCCCTGAGGATCTCTTGAATGTCAAATTTCAGTTCTTTTTGCTGACTCCATTTTCAAGGTCTCACAACAAGTCATAAAAGGAAATTGGCTATTTTTCTACCCCTGCTTCCTGGCTTCTTGTTTTTATCACCATCACTATTAAGAAAATGCTTGAAAATTTATTTTATATCCATAGTTTCCCATTTCATAGAAGTCATGACCAGGAAGCTGGCCATAAGGAAAAAGAAAAGCAAGATGCTTTGGTCAGTTTTGTAATTTTGTATTTGTAGATTTAAAGTACATATTCTTCAGGGGAAACTGCAGAAGGGTTTGTGGAGAAGCAATTTGCTTCTCACTCTCCAAAACATCAGTGTCTGTTTCCTGCTTCTTCTGTCAATAAAGTCTCCCCTGGAAGAAGATTGAGTCAAAGGCAGCTAAAAGGAAAAGCAGTTTTCACAATAGAAAAGCATTTTTCTTTCCTTTTGAAAAGAGAGTGCATAACTTTTTAGCCCTTTCATATTGGCATCTGTCTGCATATTCATTGCCTTTCTTTGCAAATGAATGATGCTTCAGCATAAAAAAAATTGCTCAATATTTGTTCAGTGCCTTAACAATGCATTGGTTAGTGTTCCTTTGTCTTTAGAAATGTAATTCCACCAAAAGAAATAATGAAAAAGGACTTGACACTGATTCTGTTTGAATAGTGCATATATGTGAATATCAAAATAGTTAAACCAGACAGGTTTCTAGAATTTAATCCTTCTTTTTTTTCTGAAGTTTGAGGAATTCCCACAGTCTTGTCATTCCATTTGGGTTTTCCTTGCAGGTTTTTTACATTTTTTGGTTGGATGGTTGGGTTTGGGTTTTTTTATTTGGTTGATTTTTTTCCCCAGTGCAACATCACTTACATTTTCTATGTTGCCATAAATATAAACGTCATTATTCCTCCTTTCATAAGGCAACTTTTTGGACTAGGTTTTCATTTTATTTTGTTGGCCAACTGTCTTTCATAACAAACAGGAAATTGAGTAGAGATTCAAGTAGTTCTGTTCTCTGTTATGTGTCTGGGATGTCTGATTTGTTATTTCAAGGATGACTGCAAAATGGGCATTGTGCAGTGTAGGTTACTCTGTTTCTACTTTTTGTGTTGTTGTCATCCAGAAAGAAATATAGGAAAATGGTAATTTCATTGGTAAGATTTCCTTTTCCCTCACAGCTCCAGCATCACTGACCTGTGCTTTACTTCCTATCTACAGGTGTTCCTGCTGAATCCTTTAAACAAATGGGAATTTGAAACAGAAGCAAATAATTTCCATATTGTCAACAGACAAAATTAATATTTCCATTAAATCGTATATTTATTTTGGAGTTCAAAAAGGCCTTTGTTATAGCTTTTGATGTTGTTTTGAATCTAGTAAAAAATAAATTTACTCTAGAACTGTTACAATAATCCAAGTACTGAACCCCTTAACTCATATTTAATTTGGAAATATCATATGTAGTTAATTAAATTTTGAGTTGAGTTCTTTGGAAATAAACTTCTCGTTATTGATGATGTCATTAATGCCAGGAGATATTCATTTCCTGTGAAGGACTGTAATAACCCACTGGGATTTTTTTTCCTTTTTTCGGTCCCTGCATGATAAATTAATAATTCAGATAATTTGTTTATAAACTAGGCTGTAGGGGGACATTGCTGAACACTACAAATAAGTTTTTGATGTAGTTATAAAATTATTTCCTATGCCATTTATCATTTCTTAAACCAGACACTGTTGATGAATATTCAACATCTGCATAAAGCACAGGGAAACCTTTTTAATCAGCACTAATACTGAAGCGTGAATTTTGTAATCAGCATAACTGGTGTGTGGTGTGGGAACCTATAGGGTTGGTGAATTTTTCATATTAGGGAGTGTTAATGGATGGAAGAAGGACAGGCACTGACAGCTGGGCATATCTCTCATTCAGTTTTAGTACTTCTCTGGCTTTCAGGAATGAGATTAAGCCATAGGGAAAAAAAATGGTTTGAAAGGCACAGGCTGCCCTCCACGATGGCCCCAGGCTCCCTTTGGGTAGCAGGATGGTGGCGCAGTTTCAATGGGCTTTGACCCAAACAAACCAGCTTCTTTATCATTCACGGATTTGTAGTTTTACAAAATGGTGTGTAGTGTGGGGCAGCCCTTTGTATTTAAATGCATGGCCTGACAATGAAATCCAAGTTGTTCATGGTTCTCTTAAATTATACCTCATCCTCTCATGTATTTGTTTACATGGATCATAAATATACAATTAGATTTGATGTAATTTTGCACTAAATTTTCTATGTCAGAAATAAGTGCTCATTTTGTCAGGCTAAAAAATGGCTGATGCTCATGGTGAACTGGGAGATAGTTTGGGGAACCTCTTTCTCTTTTTTTTCACCTGAGTTAACTAGATGATGTTAAAGACTGCTCTTTCATTCCTTTTTTTTGAGTTCAGAAGGAATATTTTTTTCTCAAGGAAAGACAAATCCTTAGAATCCAAAAGTTCTGCTGCCTCTGTTCCCATATGGCCCAGGGTCTTCCTTGTCTAAACAGTGCAGTGCAGACACTATAATACTGCAGACAACACTGTCTGCCCCAACCCTTTGCTGGGGATTCCCTCTTCCTTACTGGGGGCATGTTGTCCATGTTGCAGGAGCTGTTTTCACTATTTGCCAAATTTCAGATGTTTCTGAAAGTGGATCTGTGATGGTATTGGGCTGTGGGCTGAAGCATGGATATGCTATTAATGCAGCCACTGCCAGCAGTCAGGAAACAGCCTGCAAGAGAGGACTAGGGTAGGGCAAGAAGGAGTGAAAAATTCCTTTATCAGGACTGGGCTTCCAGAACCCTTAGAAAACCAGGTTACAAAGAAATGTAAGTGTTCTAAGATCGACTGTATAGTGTTGTCATCATAACACAGTCTGTCATTGTATTTATTTTTATTTTTATGCTGTAGAGAGAGATATATCATCTGGAGGACCACAAACTGCACCTGCTGAAATTCATTCTGAACTTAGGCCAACTTTAGTACAAGCAGGAACAATTCAATTGAAGTCACACTTGCTTACACCTGTAGCGAGTTTAAAACTGAGTGTATGCATTGACTTGTACTAAATATGTTGCCTGAAATGATTATGCACTAACCCAGTCTGTAACAAACATCTGAAGCCTCTTCAAGTCAGGTGTTTTATGGTAATTTGCATTGCAATTGCTCTCTTCTGTGCTGGTCTGTAATATCTGAATACACTCTCCGAATCTTTCTGGTTGATATGTTTTCATAAGCACTCTACTGGTTCTTCTGTGATCGCAGTTTACTTAGATTAAGCTGCAGAAGCTCCACTCTAGACAGCAAAGGTACTAGTGGCAGGATATTTTTAGCATCAAGAAGCTGAGTGTGTGCTGCAGAAACTGCTGGAAAAGCAAATTAAGCACTCAGGTGGTTAAACCAAGTTCTGTGTGACCATGGCAGCCTATTGATACTTCCACTTGAAGAGGTTTCAGTTTAACCCAGGTGGGTCCTCAAGAGCAGCAGTCACTGATAGCAATGCAGATAGTCCAGGAAGGAAGCAAATAAATTCACAGCTGATGTGGCAAACTTTTAGCAAATCCATCTTCCATTTTATCAACATGATATATAATATTATTCTAGAATTTAATGTTGTTTCATGTATGTTTACATTGTAATTTTGCAGGCCAGTATTCTCTTGACTTCTTTGACACAGCAGCAACACAGAGCTCACTCTTATTGAGCTTGTTTTCCACCTGCATCTTCAGGTGCCTCAGGTCCCTTTCCACAGAGCTGCTCTTCAGCCGGGTAAATCTCAGCCAGTGCTGTACTCCTGGATTACATTTTCCCACATGCAAGACCTTATACTTGTTCTTGTTGAAATTTATAAGGTTTTCAATGACTTGAGAATTTAAATATAATCAAATATTATAATCCATGGTAAATATTTATGCCCATCTTTGTTAATGTAATGTTTCTTACTGCAGCTGTTAAGGCTTTCGCAATCTCTTTTTATTTTTTTTTTCCTCTGGGAAGTAAAAACACAGGTCCTAACTTATTTTATACTCAGACAAACATCACTCATCTTTCAGATAACTGCAATATTCCTAAAATATAATAGTCAGGCCTATTCTTTTAATTATTCCTCAGAATGTTTTTTTTACACAGTGCTGAGACGTTATATTCTGAGTTCCCAAGAAATGCCATCTAAACTATCAAGCCTTTTCAACACAATAAACTCCTTGTGATGATCTTTTATATTCTAGGAGTTATTTGTCTGCCTGGTAAAATCACCACATAACAACACAATTGACCACTTGGTTCAGCAGAAGCAGATTATAATGGCAGGTCATTATAATCTTGTACCTCCTTTTAGAATTCCTATCCCATTTTAGAAATAGAACACATACCTTCTGACCTTTCTGGCTAAATTTGTAATTCCTCTTCTGACTTCCCATTTCTAAAAAATCTCTTAACATGACTATTCCAGGATTCATATTTCATGCTTACAAAACTACATAATAGGCTAAATAACAGCTAGGTCTATCTTGTGATAATATTTTAATAAATTGTAATCACTCTATACTTGGTATTATTAAACAGTGAAATAGTTTATACTCTCCTCCCATAACTGTTGTAGCCAGCCCCTGCAAATATTCTTTGACCTAGTATCTTCCATGCGTGTGTCTTTCCTCCATGTGTCTACTTTAAACACATTAAAATAGCTCTGGCATCTCTCAATCTCTTTTAGTCCTCTTCTCAAATATTCTTTACATGTCATGAATTCATCAGTGCAGTAGTTTTTTCCTTTCTTTTTCTTTTTTTTACGAATTATCGTTAATAGCTTGAGAATCAGATTAAGCTCGGGATTTGCTTTGCAATCAATGAGAAATAGCAGACTGAGTATTGAGGAACATAACCATGAAAAAAAGAATCCATTTTACAAGTTCTAGCATTTGGCTTGTCTATCCTCTCAAAATTGCTGAAGGATAAGGGCACCAGCCAGTTAGAAGAGGTATGAATAAAGACTATGTCTAATGAGACATACCACAAAACCTGGGCTTTTTCGGTTTCCTGCTACTATCCAAACAGAATACAGAACACTTTTTGGTATGGAAATGTTTCATAAGCTACCAATTAGTGAGGGAACAGTTTTCTTCCCTTCTGACTGCCTGAAACAATCCTTTCAAGACCTTTCCATATGTTCTTTTTCTCAGGCAGTATGCAGCAAATCTATTTCTTTTTCCCCCAGAAATTAGCTGTGATCACAATTTGGAAATGTTTATAGAAAATTATTACTCAGACACTGATCTATATTGAATTTTGAATGGGAAATGATTTTTTGAGTTAGCATTGTTGCAATTTTTTATGATATAGTTGTTCCGCACTTCTTTCACAGCAAGAATCTAATAATGTAATGTGTGTTCTGAAGAACATATTAAAATGACATTATGTGATCAGGATGCCAATTATAGTATGACTAAAGACTAGCTATCAAGCTACAGAAAGTCAGTAATTATGCTGATATAAACATAATGTTTATATGTCTTGAGCAGAAAAAATTAATCTCATTTTATTACTTACATATGATTATTGACAAAACACTTAGGCATACATTTTCAAAGTATTGTATGCTTTTTTAGCTGCATGACTCCCATTTGAGTCAATAGGAGTTACACAGTTAAAACTCTAAGCAACATTTTGAAAAATTGCCATAGAGAAACCTCTCTTTTATTGCTTAGCTGCACTAACCATTTTATTCTCTATTAGTTCTTCCACATGGCATGCTAGCAGTATTGGCTGTCAGTAGTCCCATTAAAAAAAACCAAACATCTACAGGCCTTCAAATTTGGTGGTCTCTTTATAGGCTGATCAAAAAAGTAATAATAACATGATTTGTACTTCTGCTGCTGCTTTCATAGGTTAAATGCTGGTATTTAATGCTTTTATTTAATTATACTCCATGTCACTTCTCCAAGTTGGTGTACTCCAAGTAGCTGCCACCTTTGGTGGCTCACTTGAGGAGACAAGGTGAGTCAGTGGACAAACAAAGAATTGAACCAGCCCAGCACCAGATCCTTGGTCCCTTGCTCCAGCTATGAAATAGTCTCAACACACAAAGAATCATCATTCAATGGTATGCAATGCATATGAAATGCTAACATTAATTGAAAATGGCACAGGAGTGACCTCACTTCAGTCTACTGAGGTCTGATATTGCTTCTTTTCACTCATTAATTCATTAATTAGTTTAAAAGGGCTAATGGAAAACAAAAATATTCCATTTGCCAGGGTAGATAGCTGCTGAATATTTATATAATTTTTTATTATTCATATGGAATCATAACTGCTTAACAGACAAGTCATTGTGGGTTTTTTGTTGTTGAGATAAACACAATACAGAATTTTAGAGCACATTAATTTAAAGAACTGATGGTATCTTCTCTACAATTTGACTTTGCAAGGCAAAAGAAACTCTAGGAAAACAATTTTATGAACGGCTTAGTACATTGACAGACATTACAACTCAAACACTTCCATTATGCATTGATGGCCTCGGTAACTTGCAGCAAGAGCAGAGTGGTATCATATAAAATCTTTATGCTTATTATAGTTCTCTCTCAGACAGAAAAAGAGATATGAAGCTGTTATTTCTTTAAATGAGGGAGCATATGAGTAAATTACTCATTATTAGTGGCTATATGTAAAAATAATAATTAATATTTTTATATACATGCTGGAGAAATTGAAGAATTTTAGATGTATCATTAGCTGTGGTGTTGAATTTATCAGTTTGGAGTTTTAAAGTTTTGGAGTTTTGGTTTAAAGCATCTTGTTGACATGTGTATATGTATTATATTATAGTTTCAATTTTTCTCAATTGAGATGCATGCAAATTCTCATAAACTCTGACTGGCCTATTTATGAAAGAAATGTTAGCCACACCCAAATTTCCTTGGAATAGAAAGCATAAGTTAATAAACTGTCATAAAGATTAAAAATTTTCATAAAATAAAAATTTGAATTCAGTAAGATTCCTCTTACCATCCTGAGATATTTCATTTAATAGCAACATTTTTATTATTTCACTGCCATAGTACTGCCATGCTCTAAGACATAAATTGTTTTTCCTAGTCTATTGTACCCTTGTGCCTTTGTTGCTTGTATTTCTATCGGCATTGAGTGCATTATCCATTGTTAAATGATTGATAAAAATTGTTAAATAAGGCAAACACTATACTCAGTGTAGTGTAATGAGGCCTATCACAAAGGAGAAATACTTCTCATGATATTAAAATTAAATGTAGCATTTTAAAAATTCGTAACATAAATAAAAAAGTTATTTATCTGGACCAATGCTTTTTCTGTAAGCCCAGTGTTCTGTATAAGTCATTGACAAAGAACATATTTTATTCTGTAGAATACTTTCATTTCCTTCTCAAATGCATTTTGAACTTGCAATCATTAACCCTAAGATGCTCCGCGACTGTATGGTTTTTCTGTGTAGGGCTGTAATAGCTATTGCAGTCTTATTTTGCCTGCAGTTTTGCATATCCATAAGAATTCCTTTTTCCATATGGAATGTGATACAAGCCCTCATATTTAATTGTCTATGATAAACACAGCCTTATTCCTGACTATATTAAAATACTGAATTTAGCAGCTGTCTCTAGGCATACGGTTACCCACATACCCTTCCTCTCCCCTCCAATTCCAATGAAGAATATTCCCAAACTGAAGGAAACTAAGCTAGCAGCCATAAGGTATGCAGTATCTGTAACTATCAGTATACAAGGCGATGATGGAGTCAGTATCGCATCCAATTGTCTTTGGTTGCTTTTCCTTATGACAAGCTAGTCATGCCCAACTAAAACCTTGAAATGAGTTTCCATTAAGCCTCGAAAGCAGACTTTCAGTCTAATATCTGCATACTTGCCTACTGCAATTACATAGCCAATACAAGGTCTATCTCTGAAAACCACTTACTGTTTTTTATTTCAAATACCTAGTTTTGATCTTTTTAATGGTGTTTCTTTTCTCTTTTGAAACAGACTTCTCTGTCATCCCTTACTTAGAATGTGACAGAGACTTACCTGCCATGTTTTTCACAGAAACTTTGATCTTAGTGTAACTGGCAATGTTTCCCGTTTTGTTAAATGATTTTCTCTGTTTTCTATATATTTATTATTTTTGAAGTTATTAAATAGACTCTTCCACATGTTGATGTAAGAGCATGGATCAGTAGTTATTTTTCTTAGGTGCTAGGTTATAGAACAGAACTAATCTATGAAAATAATGATGTATTATTAACAATGGCTTTTAAAATCTGAAATCCTCTTCTACCTTAGTTTTCATAGCTGCTCTTCGAGCTATATGTTCTCCTCCTCAAGGAAGTCCCTAACTCTTTTTTTTTTTTTTTTGTCTGTGTCTGTGTTTTTTTGTTTTGTTTTGTTTTGTTCCTTTTGGTAGTTTCTCCTCCTGATCTCTTATTACATAAAAAATCAAAGTTGGGATCTTGATAAATTCTCATTTCCCTTTAAGCCCCTTCTCTCATTTATCTGCCATATTATTTCCATAGAAGGGCAGATGGTTCACAAATTCCTTTTCTTGTGGTTAATTTCCATACAGTTTTACAGAGGAACCTATTTATTTCACATTTCCTTTTTGTTTCCCTCATATGAAAACACAATTCAGTGAAAATTAGATATTTAATTGAAAAAAATATCAACCAACTTAGATCAAAACTGTAATAATTCTTTTGCTGTCAAAGACCAATCTATATTCTTAATTCCAAAACTAGGGACACCTAAGCATCATAGTAGCAAGCAGATATTGTAACAAGTGCCACAGGAGCTCATCATACTAAAAGAGAGGATCCTTTCCTTCTCTTTGTATGTAAATTACTTCCCTAATATTATGTAATTACCTCTAAATCTGTAATGTCTTTAACTCACTGCTACATTGTGAAATATGCATCCTATAATTCAGCTAAGGTTCAGTGACATTAATTGGTTTAGGAAAGGCCACATAGGAAGATGATGGTAGAGAGAGCAACTGATCATAAATCCTTTAATTAACAATGTATAATAACATATATATTCTCTATTCATAATTGCATATACACAGCAGGCCTGCAATATTTTTGTTTTGCTTTGTTTTTGTTTGGTTTGCCTTGGTTTTTTGGTTTTTTTTTTGTTGTTGTTCTGAGGAGAGTTTTTGCCTACATGACCAAAAGTAATTTAATACAAAAAGAGCTAAGACAGCAGTGATGTTTAGCTGCTTTTGGGGTTATGCAGCAGAACATTCATGTTTTTCCAGGTCTTAAGATTTTGAGCACAAATTTGTAGTGACTTATTAACCTGTATCTCAATGATTAAAGAATTTAAGTTCAATTTTTGGTGCAGCAAACCAAGTCCCCTAAGTGCCTCAGGTAAGTTTTCTCATCAGCTGAAGCTCTCTTTCACACACTCCAGACTGCCTCCTCTCTGCTGTGCTGAGTTTCCATTTAGTGAAATGTCAGCTTGTAGGACACTTCATCTGCCTCTTCATCCTGGTTGGATGGTCTATAACAAACTCCCCCTGAGATGTCTACCTGGTTAGTTTTCCCCCTGAACCTTACCCATAGGCACTCAACTTTATCATCACTTCTGTCATGTGAGTGATGTTTCCCTGATGGAGACTTTCCCAGTTTCCCTGCTGCACAGTGGCTTCCTGCTCCTCCTGTTTCTTTCCCATACAGTGTGCACTGGTATGGATGCACTTCACCTGGGCTATCAGTTTCACGCCTGACACTGACATGACACCGCCAGGCTCATCTCTAGCAAGCCTGGTCTTATCCCCTTCCCCCTTCAAACCTAGTTTAAAGCCTTCTCTCTCAGTCAGCCCTGTCAACTCATGAGCTAGAATCCTTTTCCCCCTTTAGACAGGTGAACCCCATTTGTCTCTAGCAGACTCAGTGCCACGTAAACTACAGCATAACTGGAAAAGCCAAATACAGATGGCACCTGCCTTTTAGCCATTTTAGTTTTGATTGGGTTGGTCCTACTGTTCTTGGTGGCTAGACATTTTTCTAGGGGTTGTAGGTTCATAATCCTGAAGAAGACAGAATTGCAAGAATTCTTCCTTCTCTAGGACGAATTCTAGAGTAGTTTTTTACCATCACAGAACTTTGATTTAAACAACGTGGTATGTATTGTTTTGAATTAATATTTGCTTATTTATTTTTCTGTAAAAAGATGGGTTACTAATGTTCGGCAAATATTAATATATATTGTTAAAGCAAGTTTTGTATCTGATGCTTTTCTTTGCCAGATAGTTAGATATATTAAATCTTTGCATATATTTTTGATTAAATTTCCTGCTAATATGGATTTATGTGAGTTTTAATGGATATATGCATTGGTTTAGTATATGTTTCTTGCTATATTTTTTAGTCTGATTCAGCTGAATGGGTATCATGTCTTTATACTTGATTTATTCAGAAAAGACTGTTCCTTTAGAGAAGCACAAAATAGTTCATATTTTTTTAATATAAGCAAAACAGATTTAACTTTCTTCTAAATAAGGAATGGATAAATTTACCAAATAATTTTTAATTTTAATTTGCTACATTAAAACACCTGTAGCCCTTAGTCACTAGATGATTTTTGACCTGGTATCTTCTGTCATGTTGGAAGAAACTCTGCCAGGACAATATACACACTTTAAGAATATGCAGAGGTCATTTGTTGTTAAGACACACAGTAGAGGACAGGTAGCTAGGCTGAGGTGTAGTATATTCATTCTTACTTTCCTCAAGATACTTTGTGAGAAGGTAGAGGTCAATCAGGTGGAAAAGCAGAGGCCTGCATTGCTCTGTGGAAGGGGCTGTTCCTCAGCATTGCTGCATTGCTGACTTCCTCTTATTTGCTTTTCGTCTTGGGGTTTTTTACCTTTCCTTGTCAGTATTTTTCTTCTTCAACCCTTCAGCTGATATCATCATCTCAAGATTTCCAATTCTGTCTGTGTTTTTACTTATCTTTTATTATTTTAGTTCATGGATTTTCTCATACCTTAAAAAACAATTTTCTCAGCAAAACTGAGCCAAGTTCACAGAGTTGTGCTGTAGCAAACTAAGCCTTGGGTTCCAGAGAGTTGAACCTCCACAGCAAGGGTTGCAGACTTAGCTAGGGAGGGGGACTCAGACATCTCCTTTTGCTCTCATAATGAGTTTTAGAACTAGTAGATCTCATCTTCCTGAACTTGGTTTTTAACAATAGAGACAGAAAACAAATCTTTATAATTTGTCAACTCACAGGCAATTTCTCCCCTTTCAGTGAACTAGTAATTGAATCAATTTGACTGAAATGAAGAAAATATTCCCTTTGCAATTGTGAAAGGTTCTACTGTTGCCAATAGCCAGTATTCATTTCAACAGACTCTGAATGTAGTAGCTTTCCACCAATTCAGATTTACCACTCAATACTTCAAATTGAACTGGTTGTCGTACATGGCATATCCACTACTGATCAAAATACATTAACTAATGTTTTAATTTGAGATTCCTATTTGTGTTTTAAAATGTACTTTCCTAAAAATTATAAATAAGTTTTCTAACCAGTCTTGTAATGCTCCAGTATCACTCTCAGCTTTTAAAGCAGAAAGGCTTCATTCAAACTATCTCTTGAGTAGTCTCTGAATAGAAGTAGCTCTCTAACTGTGGCTGGCAAAGGCTCTCAAAACCAAGGTCTAGCTGGGATGGAACAAAATTGGGCTGAGGCCAAACCATTTAACAGTACTATTATCAAGTTTCAATGTCCAGGAATCTCAAATTTAGTTGTGCAAGTATTGCCTTATTGGATGAAGGCCTGGAAATGGTTTCACATAATTTGTGAGTCCTATAAGGAGTTGAGCATATGTTGTATGGCACCCAAAGCCTTGAGTGCATTCAAGTAGCAGATAAAAGGACATTTCAAAGGTATTAAAATTATTACTTTACATATATTCAAGGAAATTTTGGGGTTTGGTAAGTTCTGGGTATGTATACATTTTTAATAAGATTTTCATTTTCATTCTGTTAATTTGAACTCTGTAAAGGGACTTATATAAATGAGCTTTGAGCAAACATCCCTACTGTTCAGATGATTGTTCAGTGGTCCTCTTCTAGGAATTGGACCCGTTTTATTCTCCACAGGTGTTAATTAAGAACAGTAGAAGGCTAATTCAGGAATAAATTCAGGAATAAAAATATGGTGGGAATGGTAACTTCTGGTGCTACTAAACCACAAACAAAAAAGTTTTAACTAGAGCACAAGGCAGGTAGGAGACTGCTGACAGTCATCATTCAGCAGAGGCTTTGGGATAGGCTAGATGAGGTCAGAGTAAGCTTTTCTTTGGGCTTGATGTTTAATGCATGCACAATTTTAGCAGTAAATACAAGCAGTATCTCACTTTTGCCTAAGATAAATTATTTAGTCCTTTGGCATTTGAAATGTCACTGTCATTAAAAAAAAAATTGGACTTTTATGTCAGTGAGATATTTACAAAATTTTTATGTAAGCACTGTATACAACTGAAAAATGCCAGACAATTCAGTGTTATCTAAGGATCAAACTACAGCAGAACAAACTTCTTGGAAAAGTAAATTCGTAAAGGGAAGATAATTTTTGTTCAAGAGCAGAAGCCTCTCTATGTAGAATTACATGTGTTCACAAGATAATGAGACATATGACATAACAGTTTCCTAAAGAAAGGGTGTACTTAGTATAGAATTCATTGAACTACATGAAAAATAACACTTTAGGATTGCAAAATATTCAAGTACAGGCTACAAAATCCTCAGATCTATCAAAACAGCTACATACACAACTGAAATGCAGATTCTGTGTTAGAAGTGTCTGACCTGTGCCACACTCATTTGTACACTTGGAAAAATAGATTTGTCTTCCACTGAGAAAGGAGAATTGGATTATCACAACTCATCTGATGTGCTTTTCTAACAGCATAACCTTTTTCAGAAGAAATTCTGGGATTGGTGCAAACTATACCAACATTCTGCAAACAATCCAATGAAAATGGCATTTTCATTGTCTTTCCTATCTGTAAGCCTACTCAGGTACATGGCTCTGAAAATGCCCTCCACTAGAGGGTGGGCAGTACTCTTGCAGGATTTTGGTTGTCTGAGTCCAGCTAAGTAGATCCAAAGTGCTCCTGAATGAGCAAGAGGGACAAGAACCTCCAAAGCCAAGTAGAGAGCAGGCATTTCCCGAGCTAATAGCATTCAAGTATCCTCACAAAATTCTCATTGTTGTTCACAGACTAAAAACAGCACTCATATACTTTAAAATACTTAGAAGAAACACATTCTCCTGAAAGATTACTCATTTCTCTTTTCGTACAACTACTCTTAGCTAAATAATAACTTCTGTCATGATTTTAAAATTGAATTTATTAAATAGATTGCTAAAAATGATTCAATCTTAGTTCAGCTATGGTCATTAGCTACAGACTTTTAAAAACACCTGTCAGCTGCCTTTTTTTGGAGGTCTTCACTTAGTATAAATTTCCAGGAAATATAAATAAGCCGAAATACTTTTTTATTCATCTGGAATTATCTCATTTTTATTTAGGTGGCATTGGCTTAGGTGTGAAACATAACCAGTATCATGCTGTCAGAGGTATCTTATTGTTTGAATACATTCTTTATGGGAAAAAAATTAAAAGGAAATTGATTTTTTTAAATACAAAAAATAAAAACCTCTCTGAAATTACTTCTCACAGAAACCTAGAGAGATTGTTCTGCTGACCTAACTGTCCATTTCTGTCAGGACTGCCAGCAACAAATCAGCAACCATGTTTTGCTAAGTATTGTTGCTCCAATTTTGTGTTTGTGCTTGGGTTGTTGAACTGTCATTTATACAAGGTATAACCTGTTCAAGATTCAAGAGCCTACATATGCAATAAAATATGTCTCACCAGAGATCCAGGAATGATTTGAAAACCTCAAGTATGTGCTGAGGATATCCGTAGGTTACTTGCTTGGAATATCCTACAGTTGTGCCTTATGTGACCTGTCTTTTTAACCAAAGATGTCACTGTATTGCTATTAAGAGATTATGCATGATAAATTAAAGAGTGAGAAGAATGGTTGATGTTCACAGGAGATGGAATACAGTGGCTTCACCTGCTTTCAGCTGCAGAAATCTCAACATCTAGCGAAGCCCTCTACAGCAGTCAATCTGGCAAAGGAACTTGCTGCGTCAACATTGTCTAAACTTTGGCAGATACCAAAAATGTCATCAGAAATAAAAAGATATAGTTTATCATTTCCCCAATTCTGTTGTACACAGGTGGCAGATTTCTGTAGTTGCACATTATTCTTCCAAGACAGATTGCCTTCAGTTTCTAGGATTAAAACCAACATTTTTTAAAAGGTTCTGTTAAGAGAACAGTGCTTCTTGCCATAAAATTACACTTATTTAGGGCAGATTTTATTTAGCATAAGCAGGATTGACTTTGAAATAAAATTCAACAGGTTTCCCACTTGATTTTGATTTAATGGACATCTTCAGTAGAGGACCTCAGGGTAGGCTGACTCTAGCTATTTGTCTTTATACTGGGTAGTTTATATAATTTAAGAAAGTGACAAATGGCAGCTTTAAAAAAACTCATTATGGTAATTGATTATTATAGGAAAACCTTGGAAATCTTATGAAAGAGAGACATATTCTCTAAGTGTCTTAGCTTTAATCCAAACCTGTAATTAGAAGAATTCATGAACATTTATCACATTGAGAGAGGTTGGGTCAGAAGGTTTCAAATAAAAGTCTGGAGTCACTTTATCGTTCTGTGTTAAAATCACATACTTTAGCCGTTTTCCCTTACCACAGACAGATAAATTTGCCCATCTGAACAGAGGCCCACACGCCCTCAGGACCCCTCTAAACTGAGTCCCACAAGAATTTTCCTGTGCACAAACTCTGGAAAAGGTGGCTGGACTCTTAGACTGATATATTTATGAGTTTTCTTATCAAGTCAGGTTTTCACAGAAGAATTTGTTCAAGAATTTGAGTCATCTATTATCCCTCCACTTTTTCTCCTTGGCCTCTCCATCTGTCTGAAACTTTGGGCGTCCCAGCAGGAAACTCATTGAATCTCATATTCCTTCCTTGCCTCACGTCCCTTATTTAAGCTGCCGCTTGTTCTGACCATGTTTTGAGAGATTCCAGTCCTGGATCCATACGGCCTTTAACTCATGTTTAATTTAAGGCCTTTTGGTTAAATAATTGATTTATTTAAGCAAGCAAAAATCCCCCATTTTATTAAATAACTGCTGCCTAGAAGTTTATTTTGTTTTCATTAATGAAAAAAAGATAAATACCTCGAACATAAAAATTGGGACCAAACTTTGTCTATCTAAAGTTAACTTACCAATGCCTCTGAAACACAGAGACAACATTTCTTGTCTGTCTTTTACAGACACAACAAGCACACAAGAGACTTCATGACTGTTTTCAGAAGTTCTGAATACAAAAAATTGTATCTTTGATTTGAAGTCCATGTAAAACTTGAGAAGTGGTCACTTTCCCTGTGTACAGAAAAGTAAATATTCTGCAGCTGATTCTTTAAGAATCTTTTGTTCCTGATTTAAGTCTGTAATATGTGACTCAGTTTGTCACATATATCTAAGGGGGTATACATTTCACATTTCTTCTAAGAAATAAAGGAATGTAGTGCTCATGAAAACCATAATTGAGCATAAAAAGACAAAACATTTACAAAGACATACATGTTACTATGGTACACATACTTCAACAGTTTCCAGTCCAGAGAAGGTCTTTTGCAGCATGGCTTATCTACAACCTACCATGTATGTAGTAGTAGAAGTAGTAGTAGATATATGAGGTATTATTTATTTTAATCAGATTTAATCATGCTAAACCTCAACATTTATAGTGTTTTCTCTTATGCCACTACATCTTGAAGTAAAAGCAGTGTATAAGAATGTCATATTTCTTTTCTAAAAAGTGATCCTCTAGGTGTGAAAAGATTGACTTTGTCAGCTTAGTTATATATAAGCCTCAGAAGTAAGAATGTAAGTGAAAGAACTATAAAAAAATTCTTAAAACTTCAATTGTTTTTGAACAAAAATAGCAATTTTCAGAAAACTTTCATGACATTTTTATGTCCAGAGTTGGCAATGCCATTCATTTATCTTTCTTTAAATGTGTTATATTCTTTCATATAATGTCCTGCATATAAATTTACATATGTCTATAACAGGAGCAAGCCACAAAATCTGAGAAACTAAGTTTTTGAAAGCAAAAATTTTTTGACTTGTTTAAGCAGATATGTAATAAAACCAAGCCCATAACAATTACATTTATTCTTTCCCCAAAGCAAGTTACATCTTTTAACCATTACAGTTTTTCCTATTCTGTGTTTGCTTCAGTCTGTAAACCCCTCTTTAAGCATGAAATAAAAATCATTGTTCCTTTGGCAAGTGTACAGTTTCTTTCTCAAAAACTGCTTAATTCAAATATTCTGCTCACAAAAATATGTTACTTGGCAGCTTGATGTATATAGTAAAATTGAAAGATATTTGTTAATGGTAGAGAAGAAAATTCATGTTCTTTTTGTTTCAAAAAAACCAGAGATTTTTCAACTTAGCCATTGTTTCAAATGGATAAATGTCAGGTAAACAAAGTCCAAAGATCTAAGCCTCTCAGTTCTTTAATCCATATAATCAGTGGGAAAAGAGCCCACTGGCATGTGGCAGTATCAGACCATAAGATTTCAGAGTCTGATGTAAACGTATGTTGAGGTGCAACTGTTTCCAGTTCTGAGGCCCTCAGTTCAGGAAGGACATTGAGATGTTCAAAGAAGGCTGGTGAAGGGTCTGGAGCACCTATCCTATGAAGAGCTGCTGAGGGAGTTTTGGGTTGTTTAGCTGGAGAAAAGGAGGCTCAGGGGGAGAACTTATCACTCTCTACAACAACCTGAAAAGAGATTGTGGCCAGCTGGGGGTCAGCCTCTTCTTCCAAGCAACCAGTGATAGGTCAGCAGGACACAGTCTTAAGCTGCACCAGGGAAGGTTTAGTTGGACATCATGAAGAAGATTTCACAGAGAGAGTGATTGGGCATTGGAATAGTCTGTCAGGGAGTGCTGGAGTCACCATTCCTGGAGGTGTTTAAGGAATGACGATGGATGGATGGATGGATGGATGGATGGATGGATGGATGGATGTGGCACTTAGTGCCATGGTCTAGTTGACATGGTGGTGTTCTGTTGAAAGTTGGACTTGATGATCTCAGAGGTCTATGCTACTTAAAATTTAAAATTCTGCTATTTTTATCCAAGTGAAGTTGAAGTCATTACATCTTTCATTGCCTTAAGATTCATCACTGTTTACAAGAACTTCAGACCACATCTCACCCTCTGTAGACATAGCATTGTAATTCCTGGAAAGCTTGCCAGACTTGTCTATTTAGGTAAGAGTCAAACTTCAATACAGAAGCCTTTTGTCACTTCTCACATGAACATTTCTGTAGAAAAGAAGAGCGTGCTCCAGCTTGTTCCTAGATTTGGCTGGTTGGAAGCCTAGAGTGGTAAATAGAATTCATTGGCATAAGTGAAAAGAAAGCCCCACAGTCCTGACTTTTGGAATGGGATTTGTCTTACATGCCATCAGAACTTTAAAAGATAGATATATAAAATGTAGCTAGTCTTCCTTTACTTCTTTAAGGGAAAGTATTTCATGTCCCAAAGCAGTTGGTCTGACCTGTATTAAAACATGATGACTGGTATATTTAAACTGAAAGAGAGTATAGTAAGATTATATGTTAAGAAGAAATTTTTTACATTGAGACTGGTCAGACACTGGAACAAGTTTCCCAGAGTAGTTATGGATAGTAGTAGTTGTGGATGTTCTATTCCTGGAAATATTCAAGACTAAGCTAGATAGGGCTTTGAGCAACCTGATCTGGTGGAAATTGTCCCTGCCTATGGACAGGGAACTGGGTTGTTTTTAACGTCCCTCCCAACCTAAACCACTTTATCATTTGATAAAAAAAGATGACCTACAAGTCTGATCAGCCACATGTTGTGATCTCATCTGGGCCCATGCATTTCCGTGGCAGTGTTATATTTACTATGTACTTCAGAGCAAATAAAAGAAAGTAATTCCAACTCACTCTACAAGCTGAATGGGAATGACAGTCCAATGATTGCAAAAGGGCTTCTATGCCAATGCATCTCCTGATTACGGAGATCTGTGTTACAATGGAGATGCCTTTTGCCTTTCTTCTAATGTATATTGGCAAAAAAACCTAGCAAGAATTCAATTTTATTTTAGTGCAATTTCTTTTGCATATATTTGTCTGTATTAAAAAGCAGTATTTTATGCTTAAACAACAGAACTTTTTCTCATTAACCCTGCAAAGGTCAGTGGGATGTACAGAAATTGGGCATTAATTTTATATCATTTGCATACAGCAGTTTCATCTGGCATTTCCAGGATGCAAAACACTGTTATATGGAAATACAGTCACCAATAAGATTTTTCACAGTATAAAATTTATTAGGAAAACATATGCTTCATGATACATATGCTCCCATGTTTTAATGCATATTTTATAAGGATTTTTCTTTTTACTCTGTTATTTTAATCTTATGTTTTTAAAAGCTGATTCATTGTCATTAAACAAAATCGGAGTAGAGAAAAAGCACATGGCAGCTCTTTTTGTTGGTATCACCTTGTTTTATTATTTGTATTTTCAGAAGCTGTCTATTGTACTTTTATCAATCAAGAAATAGAATCCCTTTAAAATGCAGGTGTTGACCACATGTTTATCAGAATTTCCATAAACAACAAAGAGGGTTTTTTTCCATATCTGCTTTCTTTGTGAAAATCCAACTGAGCTTTGCAAATATGTTAATCCAGATCTGCAAAATCTTCAAGCTCTTGATTTGATTCATGCATGCTAGCAAGGGTCAAACAGAGGGGAAATAGTAAAGCAACATTTCCTCTGAGGTGATTGTGTTGCTCATGCCTTTGTATATTATTACCAGCACAGAATGGTGGCAGGTTTTCACTGCTGAGGATTAAAACTAATTTAATGTTTCTAAACTAAACATGCCTAGGATGCAAAGTTCAGACCCAAATCACAGATTTATCAAATTAGGTGTTCAGATAGAGTGATTGGAATTTGCTTCAAATATGAAAAGCATTCAGATCTAGCTTTTTCAGTTGTTTTCATATTTTTTAAGTGCTGATTTTTTGAACACACTGTGAGGCTGAAAAAGACCCATTCTTTAAAAACAGCCCTCTAATTTTATAACTCTTCTTGTCTCACTCCTGCTTGCCAAGGCAAAGAATTACAGATTAAAATAATGGATTTTAGATACCCAACAAGTGTTTTCTGCTCCTGGGAATCTCTGTTTCTGCAAATCATTATTTTATAGGTGGTTTTTATTTAATTTACAATGCTTGCATAGATATATATAATGTGCATATAAAAAGAGATTGCTGAAACAAAACTGGATTTTTAAAATATGGAATAAATGAACAAACAGAAATAGATGTTGAACTTGAAGATCCTGCATAGTTGTTTGTAATAATAACAGATCCCAAATAGGTAATTGACAGTGAAAAGGAAGGAAAATAAGAATAAAAGAATGAAAGAAAGAAAGAGAGAAAGAAAGAAATGAAAAACACATCTGAAATGACTGTAAAACAAGGGGATGAAGTTTTGAAAGAGGAAACCTGTAACAAGAAAATTACGTGGTTGTTTCTTGTTTCTTTGATTCATTGGCAAACTAGCACCTTCACAAAAAAGTCGTAATCTAGCTTTCTTTTTTTCTTTCTTTTTTTCTTTCTTTCTTTCTTGACTAAACTTTTTGGGTTTTGCATGACATAGTAAAAATCACTTAGCTGAAGAGCACATACCTCATGGTTGGGGTGAATTTCTCTAATATTATATTTGGTTCTTCATCATGTGTGAATGTGAGAGAAATTTATATAACTTTATCTAATTATCACAGCAAACCTTTCACTGTTAAAATTTAATTAGGATTCTTGTTAATTTGGAGCAATGTTAGTTTATTTTTCTCTTACAATTAATTTATAAAAATATTTTCCTTAGCTCTTGGTGTCTATTTCAGCAAGAGTTCAGTAGGATTAAGGTTTCAAAAGTAATGCTTTAAGTTACTTAGATGTATGGTTTTGTTTTTTTGAATAAGATCACTTTATGCTGACAGCTCAGATTAGATATTTTAAAAAGTAATCATTTGTTTGGTGACATGCCAGTTTTAAGTTTTTGTTACTGATTAGTTTTTCTCCGGCTTAATGAAGAATAAATAAATATATTTAAAATTTAGAGTGCACTCAATATCATTCTTCTAAAAATAGTACATCATGTAATAATCATATGTATCAGCAATAATAATTTGTATCATCATGAGGGATTGTTCTGAACTTGACATAAACAAACTGACATTTTTGAGAACCAGGAAAATGGAGAGAATAGTGGTCATAACATCTTGATGAGTTTTGATCTGTCTTTGTCGCTTTTGCATAGAGTCATTTCACAGGGCATATTTTCACTTTCTGTAAACTTATCCTTTGCTGATTAAAGATAGGCTAAAAGGTAGCTTCAGAAATTAATTTTTTAGTATAGGCAACACAGAATAATTGAAGAGAAAATTGCTGCTATTCTTCATGATTTGGACTTAAACTCCAAGTTAATTGTGAACACAGAAGTCTTTGGAATAAAAGGTAGAAATAGCATGCTTTTTGTCTGTGGTGTCATGTCTTCTTTTCCAAAAAAAGTAATATTTTCTACAAATAAGCAACAGGCACATGGCCTGTTGGATCAGGTTATGTGAGTTTATGTTGTGTTACATGATGTGACATGCCCTGCAGTGACCTGAGGCAATGTCAGCTTGTGTTACCTTGGTAAGGAAATACTGTTCTTTATTAAGCAAGTGAAGAGAAGGCTAATCATCTCTAGCCATGAGGAATTTCTGTGCTCTCTGTAGGTAAAAGAACTTAATGACAAGCAGTATGTTCTTTTGATTTTCTTTCAGCTACTTTTAGGCAGTCTAAACCCCATATGAATCACGTCTTACTATTATTTACTAGTTGGCATGTACTTTCGAAATCTAATTTAATGTGTTCCAGAATACACACTGAAGAGAAATTCCTGTAGTGCTACAAAGACTTGTAGCATTATCCACTTGGAGAGTGGATAGACAATAGCACCTATTTGGTTATGGAAATGAGAGATTTTGCAAAAGGGATATTAAGTAATCTTCTCAGATGGAAATTCTTAGTGTTGGAAGTCTAACTATTTATACATTTTTATGCATAGAGTGGTCATTATTACCCTTCTACGCTTCTTATAAGCTTCTTGCTTAAATAGTACATTATGAAAATGAGCTCTTGCAACTGCAAAGTATGATAAAACTGAGTCTATAGTGTGACCCTACCCATGACTCTATCAGGATAGGTACTCTCTACAAGCAAGTCTTGAGTTATTGCATTATGGGATATTATCAAAGGAAGCCATTGTACTTGGTCATTCAGTGTAATGATCTTTTATATTATTTCCTATTGATACATTCGGTATGTCAATTCACTTTTAAAAGATTTGCACAAAGAAAGTGAGCACTATTACACAGGTACAGCTATCTACTGATTTTGCAGTAAATTACTGGTGCGTGGTACAGAATGTAACCTCTTGGTTATATTATGCAGTAAAAGGAATGGGTTAGAGAGACTTTTATGTAAATTAGTAATGCTCTGTGTTGGAAGCCTAATTGTACTTTTTATTGTTGGACAAGTCAATATGCTTTAATACACATTTTATAAGCTTCTTGCTAAAATTGTATATGAAAGGGATTAGTTCCCATAGATGAAAAGCATAATCTGAACAATGAGGCCACGTAAGCAGAATGGTTGAAGTACTGATAAAGGATTTGTTAGCTTCAACACAGAATAAGTCTTATTAGGGTTATTAGTGACCACTATTTGACCCACTGCAGTTCATTGTACAAGTCACATGCACTTAGTGATGGAACGAACATCAGCTACTGTATTCTGGCCAGATACAATAAATAGGAATTTACATAAATCAGAAACAACATAAATTCATTTTTCTTTAGTTATTCTTGAATGGGGAAAGCAAAACCAAAATAATTTCAAAATTAGCTATTTTATAAAAACTACTAGGTAGCACATCTTGAAGCAGGCTGTACAAGAAGTTCAAGGTTTAGGTTTTGCTTGCTGTCTCAGTTGATCTAAATCTTCTTATAGGCTCAGCAGTGATCATTAGTACAAATAATAAAATCAGGTGTTGAAGAACAAGAGCTCAGTTCATCACAGGAAAATCTGAAGAAAATTATCTTCAAAAAAAATATCAGCTGTTTGTTTTCTTGGACAATCCCTTTATTAACTTAAAACACATACTGAATTTTTTATTTTCTTTGGGGTTTTTTTCTCTCTTTCTTTTTTTTTTTTTTTTTTTTTTTTTTTTTTTTTTTTTTTTTTCCTATGGTCCTAACAGTGAGGACAGAGGTAGGGAAGAAAAATGGAAGTACAAGATTCAACTTTTAACTAAGGGCTTGTTTTGATATTCCTTAGCTTTAAATAATTCATCAAAGTATATCAGAATCACTGAATGATGACAGCATACAAAATAGAGACCAGCGTAAAGCACAACAGTAAATCTGATGAGGCATCTGTGGTCTTCAGTTATGTCACTTTTCTTCCTCTTATCCTGGATCATGGAATACTAATGGGAGGGTGAACTTCATCTCCTCAAGCAAAGCAATGCCTAAAAAAAAATGTATTTTTATATTAATATTTCTATCCAATTCAAACTACAGATTACATACAGAGTTCTTCATCTGCAATGCATTTATTAATTTCTATTCTTCCCTATGTAGCCTTGTACTAGAGAAAGCCTTAGCTGTCAATATCAAGAATACTGTTTGGAAGGGCTTTTCCTTTAAAATATGCTAACGAATCTCTGCCAGCACTGCCATGCATTCACTCTGTCTGTCAGGGATATATTTCTCACATAACAGTTAGTGTAGATGCTCCTTTAAGATCACAAGAGCACCTGTCCTACTTCTGGGGATGCTGTTACTCAGCATTTACAGGTTCGTAAGTAATATATCTGCACATTTGGTCTTTGTCTCCTGGAAATAATCCTACCTATGAGCCTCTAGTACAAATGAATATTTACCATCAAATTGCATATTAGTTTGCCTTGTTTAAAGAGGTGTCTAGATAGACGGGCATCTTTCTGTCCTGTGCTGTCTTTCTTATTTTCTCATACTAGCCTTTCCTTTCTTTTTTAAATTATATGTATTTGTTTATTTACTTTAACTTTCTGTCTTGTTTTAACTCTTGTTCTAGGTTTCCAAAGAACACCTACTTTTCACAGAATCACAGAGTCAACCTGAGTTGAAGGGACCCGCAAGGACCATCAAGTCCAGCTCCTGGCCCTGCACAGCACCATCCCCAAGATTCACACCATGTGCTTCAGACCATTGTTCAAATGTTTGAAATCTGTCAGGCTGGTGCTGTGACCACTTCCTTGAGGGGTCTGTTCCAGTGACCAAACATCATCTGGCTGAAAAATCTTTTTCAAATATCAACATAAACCTTCTCTGGCACAACTTCAGGCCATTCCCTCAATGCTCCATCACTGGGTACCAGAGAGAAGGGATCAGTGTCTGCCCCCCCTCTATTTGTGCTTCTTTATTTTCTTATTCTAGGATTTTCTTTTGTTTTAAAATTAACTAATTAATTAATTAATTATATTTTTCGCTTCTTTTTAGCTCTTGTTCTATATTTCCAAAGAAAACCTACTTTTCTCTGGGTCTAACAGACTCACGCTCATACAGTCCCAATTCTACTGTAAATGAAAGGCACATGGTGATTATTTGTGATAACAAAATTTAGAGTTCAAGACTCAAGCATTTCAGAGCACTGAGTGTACAAAATTGTGCAATATGAGTTTTTTGCAAGGCAGAAGATAAGATGATACCAAATTATCTGAGAAACTGAAGATATTCTCCGCTCTTTTTAAAAGTATAGATTAAGAAATTTAAAAAAGCAGATATTTATGGGAATGAGATAGAAGAGGACAAGGCAGAGATTACTGGAGCTTGCTTAAGCCCTGTGCCTATTCCTCGTATCGCAAGCAATCATTTATTTTGTCTTACTTTAGCAGTTTAAAAGGCAGACATCCAGGTTAAACAAATAATCTAGGTTTCCCTAGAGTCAATTGGAAGTGTTAGGCTCTTCCAGAGTTAATTTACTAAATATTGAAGCTGGAAGCATTGTTTCATTATTTTAAAGCATGCTAAATGTTATGGGTCTTGAAACAGCATCCAAAGGTCCCACAGAAGTGTTTAATTTGCTCAGTTTTCAGTGTTAACCATTATGTTTGCTTATCTGTAGTTGGTTTATGTATACATGATAAAAGTAATAATAATTTTATTTACTCCTGCTGTGACTAAGGTCAGTAACAAAGCCTTTTTCTCTTATTTGTTTTGTAAACAAATGGTTTTCTATGGTTTTGTTTTGCTTTCTCCAGCTCTTAGTTCAAAGTTGCATTTTCAAAAAGGGTTTTTATCTGAAATTAGATTATTTTCTGATTATAGAAAAGATTTATAGAACAAACTGTCTATGTTGGTCTTGAGATTATTCATGTTTTGAATGTGCAGAACTTTAGAGAGATTTGTGAGAAAGAAGCCTCCCATTACAGAGCACACTGTTTACCACATGACAGAGAAACAGCTAGGAAGCTAGTAGGTTCCTCCACTCCTATGATGTCTGTATCTATCACAGTCTCCAGAGATGGTGATATGAGGTCTTCCTCTGGTTCTCCTCCCTTACACATTTTTAAAAAACCTGCTTTGATGGCTTTGCCTTTAGTGAAAGGTCAGTGATTGTGCCCTTGTTTGACATAATTGAAGGTGTAGTTAATTAGAATTATACTGTACTTAAAATAGCCTGTGCTTCTGAGATCTGTAGAGGAAGAGCTACCTCCTGCAGAGTTTCTGAGATCTAAAGAATGGCAGCTTCCTCAAGCACTGTTTACAAGCTCCTTTAGCATGATTTTAGCATCTACAATCTATAGCAGAAAGACTCCCTCCTGTGGATCTAATAAAATCCACAGAAGAAGCGCTGTGGATTTCCTGAATCCTCGTTTGCCTGAAAGAATTTAATATGGTTGCAGACATCTTTAGGTGTGAAGCCATTAAATTCCATCACATATGTTCTAGGTCTACCAGCATGGGTCCATATAATAGTGTTCCTTCACTTTTAAGATGGTATAGCTTTTATGACATAGATAGTAACACCAAAAACCTCAGAATTTGATTGTCTGATTATTGCACATACCAAGTGATATCTTTAAATATGCCTGAGTAATCTAAGCAGAAGAAACAGGATGTTTCCTGAAACTATTTTTTTTCAGTAGCCACTGCTGAAAGAACGCTGGTATTAACTCTAAAAAGATCCGGCTAGAGCCCTTTACATTATAAAAGGTATTGAAATTTTTACAGAATCATCAAATTCACATATAGAGTGTATCCGTTCCAATAGATCCACTCCTCCCCCCATTTTGCTAAAATTGCTTGCAAATGCAAATTTTAGTGTATAAAATACTTATATATATGTATAAAATATAAATATAATATAATTATATTAAATGCCTAATTTATTCCCAACCCCCCAAACCAAAATGTTTTTAAAAGAGTGGATTCAGAAAATATGTCTAAACTAAAATTAGAGGAGGTGACTTATCAATTAATTATTTTTTCTAATGTATAATGGAAGATTTAAAAAAATCACCCAAAGACAGCCATTTTTATAGTATGGCAGTTTTTTGTTTATGTCTTCTATAAAAAGAATACAGATCTAAGATTATATTGGCATAAACTGTGGCTGACAGGAAAATAACTGAGATCCTTTCCTTTAAGGATAACAGACTTAAAATAAAATTACTGTATCCTATAGTATGTATAAAATTCATTACTAGCTATTGTAGCTTTGATGCCATTTTTACTTCAGAATCACAGATATCTTCATGCATAAAATATATTAATTTAGGGAAGAAAAAAAATACGGTGGAAAGCAGAGTCTACTTTCAGTCCTTTCCTTTTGAACAGGCTGCTTACTTAACCCAGTACAAGAAGCTAGTGTGAGTTTCATTGTCTTGATTTTAAAATAAAAACAGTTAATCAAAGAATAATGGATAGGATGTCTTCATCTGACAACATCTGTTGATCTGAAACAGGAGAATAGCCAGTGTGACAGTGAAGGTGTTCTCTACTTTTTTTTCCCAAGCTGAAAAAATGGGGCATAGAGCTGTACAACCCATAGCAATGTGCATGTCTTTATAAGATGTTGTTCACCAGAGACCTGTCAACAGACTGAGCCATATTGGTTCTGGCAGTCTTTCTATTGGGACAATATTTGCCTTGAAGTACTATCTTTTCTCTTTTTCAATGTCAGCCCGAAGGCTCTTAGACAGCATATGTTCATTTCATGTCTTAGAGATATTGCTTCTGGTATTGCAAATGCATTACCACATTGAGCTTCTTTTTTTGTAAAACAGATGGAACAGATTAAGGTCTCTGTTTCTTAGACAATTTCTGCAACAATTGCACTGCATTCTTCACATTGACAAAAACATCAGCAACATGCAGTGAGGCACTAGATTATGTCAGAATGGTAAATGAAAGCCCATAAGAGGAAGAGTTATAAAGGTGAATCAGTCCCCTCAGAAAATGTGGATTGGTGTTACATTTGGTAGGCATTCAGTTAAAAATTAGTGCCTTGGTCCTACAAAGGATTTGTTTGGGTGTAACTTAGCTTGGAAAGAGTGCTACTGATACGTAGGAACCATATTTGGAATAGATATTATTTCCTGTAAGCCTGGGTTCTAAGACATGGTGAAGAACATGAAGATTTGAGAATGAGGGGAGCACAAGGGACAAGCCATAAAGAGGTCACTGAAGGATTGTAAGAACGACAGTGAAACAGAGGTTCATGGGCCAGCAGGCTGTAGCACAGAACTGGGCCAAATTAGAAGACCATCTAAGACAAGCTGTCAAAAATCTGTGTGCACAGTGAATAGGCAATGAACAAGAAGGAAATTAGTCACAGTCTCCTGGAGAGAGTGTGGATGGTACTCTTTGGTAACATGAAGATGCCTTTAGGCAACACTAGAGAGATTGGTCCAACTACAATTGCCATAGAAAAGAAAGGGAATGGTAAATTGGCATCAGTAGCCTACTTTTGTGGTATTGTGCCTTTGCTGCTGCAGCATCGGCCTTTTTGAAAAGACACTATCTTAGTGACTTTAATGTGAGCTGGATTTCTTTGTTCTCATTTCAAGCATCAGATCAAATACAGAAGAGTGGAAAGTGGGACTTGGGTAAAAACAACATTTGAGGCCAGAAGTGAGGTTAGTTGGCACAACTGGATGTCAAGGCACACTCAGAAAAACCTGAGTTTGCCTTATTGTCATTCTTTCTTCTGCTAGGAGGATTGCTGAAAATACAGGACGGCTTTGCCATGTTCCTACCCCATAAAGGATAGGAGTAATGGTTCTTTACATAAACAGATCACATTAATTTGAAATCTACATGACTTTTTTCTGAGTGTAAGATTTGAAGAACGTGAGATCAAACAAAGGAGATGGAGAGCAACCTCTGAGCAATAGATTCCAATGAGGCATTAGTATAGCGGGTCCATAGAGCAAGGGCTGTGTACACATGTACATGCCTTGAGAAAATAACCAAAATTTCACAAGTGATTAGTCCCCCCCATTCAATTGGAAAATGCAGCTTACTTTAAGAATTCATTACAAAGTCATATGATAGTGTGTCAAGACAGCAGAACCTTACAAACCACAGTGCTGTTTTGCACATTACTTTTTACAGGAGCAACAGGTCAACTTGAAATGTCAGAGAGGGTGAGCACCATTTTCTGAGTTACAGAGGTAATCTGAGACTGGATTTGCTGACTATCAGTAATGTCTATAAATTATTCAGAAGCTCAGGGTTTAGGCAAGAAAGCTTTGCATTTGCTTCTATAAAGTGATGGCAATAATTGTGGCTTGTAAAAAGTTGTACATGAGTTTAGGTTAGTATTTCCAGTGTTACTTTGAACCATCACATTAGTTTGTCTCAGGAATTTACTCTTTTATTTATTTCAGCGACACCTACTCTCTTTCTTGTTCCTTTTTCCTATGCTTATCCAGTCATGGGATCTTTCTTTCTGTGTTGTACTTCTACGAGTCAAAGTCCAAAACAGGACTTCAGGTTTCAAACCTGCTACTTTCCCATTGTAAATTTTTTACCATCACATGTGGATTTAGCATTAAAGTCACCAGTTTTAATCAAAACACTCCAAATGGAAAGTGTACCTAAATCCTAAAAAGAAGATGGACGAACTCAAATGACTGTATATTGTACTAAATGAATAAACAAATAAAAGAGTTCAGGGCATAGTTAAAAACCCCCTACACTTCTAAGAGGCTAGAATTATATGGTTATATGTATGATCATAGTCTGCTTTTGCAGAAATAAGAACTTGTGCTCTAAGTTTTGGTGAGAACAGCTGAGTCTAATGAAGGCAGGAGTAAGACATGATGTTTGGCCTCTTCCTTCCCTTGGGCATCCTTTCTATCTAAATAAGTAAGGTCAAATTTTTGACCTTTGTTATATATTATCAGACTGAATGACTTAGTCAATTCAGTGTTAAAGGCATTTGGAAACTATTAATTAGTCTGGTGGCCCAAATTGAAATAGCTTAAAATTGCCTGATTTTAAAAGGTATTTTACATCACTAAGTATTCTGGGGACTTTTAGTTATTCTTTTTTCCTTGAAAACTAATCAAAAACCCTTTCCACAGACTTAAAACACATCTTCAAATTCTTCTGAGTGCGATCTGAATAAAGATCATAAATGTAGATTTCTGAATCTAGATAAAGCCTGAACAGAAGCTCTGACACTTCCCAGTAATTACAGAGAAATCCAGGTATCATCTTTAAACTCCAGAGAGAGTTTCTAAAAGACAGCACGTGCTCTTGCAAAGTGGCATGAACTCCAACAAACTGCTGAACAAATAAAAATATTTTAATTGCTAAAAAATATTGTTACGCACACCAAAGTATAATCAGCTGGGCACAGAGAACAAAATCGAGATACACATTTGCCTTATTGGGTAGTAGGTTTTGACATTTAGTACAGGGTTTGCAAGGATTTTCAGTTTACTAGGACAGATAAATTTCCCTGAACTTATTGTGTTCCAAATTAACGATGGCACTTTGTTTTCCTACTTCTTATGCCCATTAGGGAAACGCATAATTCATTCTAAAGATGTGCATGAAGTGAGGCTTTTGTGTTTGTGATCAGCTTTTACAAACAAGAAAGAAATGACCACTTTATGTAAACAACTACAGAAGCAGAATGTATATTTAGTCCTACCCATTAAATTTCAGCCTTGTTTATTCACTCTGTTATTCAATAGTTCTACAGATCATGAGAAAAACTATACAGCGGATTTAATATTCAGGAAGGAGGGCAATGTACATATTTTTGAGCTGAAAATGAATAATTATTTTTATAATGATTCTCTGACTTTAAAATACGTGCAGATCAGTAACAGAAAAAACATCTCTGATGTTGGTGGAAATCTCAGACAGCAATTTAAGGTCTATTTTCCATGGTTAAATTAACACGCAAGCCATTCTGGCAAATTTCCAGTTTTCACAAATTAAAGATATTTTACTGATAAATCCTTTGTCTTTTAGCAATTCACTGTATGCACTGTGTTAATATTTTCTGATAATATTGTACAAAATTTATTTTTCTTTCATTGTGCTTTAACTAAACATGGGCATGAAGTGAATTCTTGTGAAAAGAAAACAAAGAATATATTTTTTAAACCAAAAGAAATTCCTCACATTTCACTTGGCCCTATGAGCAGAAGGTGTGAAGGAAGGGGCTGAAATGCCAGGGACATCAAATACTTTAAAAACCAGCACTTGAGTGTTTAAAAAATAGACTGTCAGCTGAAATGTTTCAATGTGAGAGAGAGAGAGAAGGAGAGGCTCAAAGGTGTTTAAAAGGAGTGCTGGAGAGGCTTGTATCAGGAGCAGTAATAGTGAGAAATTCATCTGTGGTGATGATGGGGAGGGCAGTATCAGAGACTATTGAGGCGCTGAACGTGCTGGCACTGGAGCTGCAAGTGGTGACACTGGTGGTTGTGGGAGGGGTGGAGGTGACAGCTTTGTTAGCAGCCTTGTGTCTGATGAAGAGAATGTTTCTCTCAGAGTGTACCCTTCACCTTCATGTTAAAAATAGCTTTTGGTAAGCTATTTATGGGGATTTGGGGGATTTTAGTTCTCCTTTGCCATACAGATAGCTGCTGACATAAGATTTGGCACTTCCTTTCTGAATTGGAACATTCCCCTCCCCTCCTCTTCTCTACAGCAAAGCAAGTGAAAAAAATCTGGTTTTTGAGTTTGTGTATTTGGGAGTATTTTTATGTTGGATTATTAATTATTATTATTATTTGCAATTATTATACCACAATATTATAAAACTGTTCTCACATGTATTAATAAACATCTAAAATTGACAGAACTTTTGCTGTGGTCACAGAAATTTGTTCCAATTTATGATACACAGCAATTCGCTTCAGAACTTTTGATCCACTTTTCTGCTGCAGCAGAAATGCAGAATGTTGAGGAAGATTTTTTCAGTCACTAACAGGTGGGGTTCTTTTCCTATATCACAAAATTTCTTTGAAAAATCAGTCAAAGTGCCTTGTCTTTAGGACATTTTCCAGAACATTATAAAAACTAGATCCCAGAGCTATTGTTTTAGGGATAAATATTGGCAATGTATTTGCAACAGTGTCAAAGTAGAATAGAATATCATGCCATTTGTTAACAAATAGTGTTTAACTGGGCAATTTTTCTATATGAATGTGTTTTTGAAAAAATAACTAGAGCAAAACTAGCTAGCAAACCTATAAGTGTTCTTTATGCAGGCTTTACTCACATTGTTGCCTTTCATTGTAGAAATAAATAAAAGTCTTAATATGCTTTTTTTTTAAACACAGATATGAGGACTTCTCCCTGTGGTTCTCTTTTAGACAGGGTCTGTATTTGTCTAGCAGTGCTCCAATATATACATATGTGTGACACTGGAGTTTTGAGAGCCGCAGTGAATGGCAGCATTGCAAAGGCTTGTTGGCAAGCAAAAGTCTGGAGATATTTATAGTCAGTAGCATTCCAGCCTTCGAATAAATAGTTGACTAGTCTTTTCAACTCCTGGCTAAATAGAAAATGTTAAGATTGCTTGCAATGGGGCACAGGTATTCATAGCAGACACACATCTTGGTCTTATTTCAGTTCTCTACAGAATCCAAAGAGCTGTTTTTAATTCTTGTCTGCATTTATAGCCTTTCTGCTTGGACTTCAGATTGGCTCAGGACTCAAAGCCAAGTGAACACAGAATTGGTAAGACATCCTATTTTCACTAATTTTATTTTTTTTTTTCTTTAACTGCTAACACAGTCACTGAGAACTACAACTTCTGGAATTTTCCAAGGTCTTTTTAACAGAGTTTCTCTAGCCTGCACCCAAGAAGCATATGGATACACAGTATATCTAGATTATTCATAGTTTTTATTCTACAGATTTTTTTTCTCTGTTTTTTTTTTCCTCATCGATCAATGCTGTATTTAATAGAATACAGATTGCAATTTTTTTTGTTTGTTTTTCAGCTAAAATGAAGGATGATGTTTGAGAACATTGTGTTCACTGACATGTAAGTTCAATTGAGTGCAGAGCATGTTTACCAAAATTTACAAAATTACCCAGGATTTCTGGAGTGCATAGCAGTTTTCTAAGCTGTCTTTACAAAACCAAACCAGAGAAAAAGAAGAAGTGATATTTCTCATTATGGCTACTTTTGGTAGGAGGGATATTTGAGGGAAATTTGTTTATGTCTATTTTTTGATACCACAGGGTAGGTGCCTAAAAGAAGACAAGAAAATAAAAAGTTGCTTTGTGCAACCTTTATGATTTCTATTTGAACATGGGTTTAGCTCTTGCAGCTCCCCTCCTGCTCACCTCTGAACAGGTAGCTCTCTTGAAGTTCCTTATTGCCTTCCATGGCAAAACTACTGACACAGCAAGTATTGTGCTGTGCCTTCTGGCTACCAAACCCTCACCCACCGCTGTCCCCTCTCTGCTCACCTCACCTCTTGTGGTGGATGGAATGAAAATTGTGGGAAGTTGAAAAGAAAAAAACAAACAAACAAAGACAAGATAGAAAAAAGATACTGTAGTTCAGAAAAAATAAAGACAGGCGAAAAGATATTTAATGGTTTTCTCGTTTTTGAATTTAATGCTTTCTGGCAATCATAAGGGTGATCATAGGTAAAAAAAAATGGAGAGGACACAGTCACTGTATCAGAAAGTTCACTGACAAAAAAGGAAAGATAAGATTCAATTATGTGGCTTTGAGTATATTTTCTGTTTTATTATCATTGTAGTGCTTGAGTCTGCACTTTTTTCATTCTTTGCTGATTGACATTTTAATCGCATTCATGATGAATTTAGAGGAAATTACCAGCAACACCCAAGGAATTTGGACAATTAACAGTGAATAGCAGTATATTGCACTTTGTCCAAGCTTCCCATACTGCTTCAAATACTTCCTAACAGTTTTGCCTGCCTGGTTGTGCCACACCCATGCTTAATTGTTGCTGTTTGGCTGCAGGACCCAATACGTTGCAGTGTCCTTTTTCACTCCGGAAACCTCATTACAGTGAATACCAATTTCGTACAGCCAATTCAAAATATTTCTAAGCAAACTACCTAAAAATCCTCATGTAAACATTGTATAAGTTATTCATGAAAAGATCCCTAAAGTCCATATCTTCCCATTGCATGTAAAAAAAGGGCACAGTGTTTGTGTCTGGAAGTGGGGGGAGGGGGAGCACAGATGGGGAAGTTCATCTCAGAAGATCTGCAGCTTTTAAGCTATTTCCAAGCTGTGACACAGGCCCTTTGGCAGAAAGGTCGGCATCATACTGTGATGGCTGGGGGTGTTGCCAACAGCTCTCACAGAAGAGGTCTTAGAAACAACAGGGCTCCTGTCTGCAGATCTTTGCCCATACATATCCGAAGTATCAACTAAGCAAAGTTTATCACAGCTGGTTTACAGTGTTTCCAGATTCTCTTCACAGTCATAGAGTTTCTGATATATTTCAAAAAGTGCTACTCCTTGGGAGAAGTATAATACCCTGGATCAGGCCTCTCAGCAGTTTCTGAGGGTTTATATTTTGACCCACTTGTATTCAGAAACAAAAGTCCCTACCTACCCTTTGCACAGACTTCAGGTCTGCCTTGATCCGCTCTTTCTTCAGTGTCAATTCAGTTGTGAACAGGCCTGCAGAAAACTGGAAAGTTACTGAACACAAAGGAAAAGAGGCCAATTACAAGTGACCTGGGGGGAGCAAAGTAAGTGTCTGTCTGAAGGGTTATGGTGCAATGACTGGCATGAGTCAAGAGTAATTTTGAACTAAAACTCTATCAAAAAGAAAAATTGTGCACTGTGGATATTAACCAAACTGACACACCTAACTCATTAGAGTGTGTACATATTTATTTTTATCTTATTCAATTGTAGGAGAGATGAAGCTGTTATTATAAGATGTTCCAGGTGTAGACCTGCTTCAGAAATCTTTCACATAGGACCCACAACTCAAAATGTACCTGTGAAAGAAAACCTTCAAGTTCTAAATCATTATATACAGTCAATGCATTAAAAAAGTAAGAAAAAAGGCAAAAAAGAAGAAATAATAGCTTTAAACAAAAACAAATTGCACCACCTACCAAGGCATATTTCAAAGCATTATTAGTGAAAATCAAAGCATGTATAAGCCAACTGTGGCCAGTCAGTGATCACTGATTCTTCAGTGTCATTTAGAACATTGAAATTTCTGATATTTTAAAAAATTCATATATATGCATGTTCATAGTTCTGTTTAGGACCATATATTTTATATTACTGTCACACCATTTTGTAGTCCTTTCTGATCTGAAAAAGAATCAAAATGCTATTCAGCCCTTGAAATCAGATAGATTATTGGATCAGTAACTATACTACAATGACGCCTAATAATTGTGATGTGACTTCCTCACAAGACTTTCCCAATATATGCAAAGTCATCTCAGGGGGCCAGGCATTTGGTGCCAGCTTTCCTAACCATCTTCTTTCCCACCACCACTGTGAGGGAGGAATTTTGTAAGTTTTGGTCCCTTTGCTCAACACTCTCTTTTTCATGTCAGATCTCAGGGGCTGGGCACCGCATTCCTAACTCCAAGGTAGCCATGATAACTTTGAAGATCTCAGTGAAAATATGTTAATGTTATAAAAGGTAGTCTTCCATAGCTCCTGAGGGTCCTCTTGGTTCTGCTGTATTTTGGTTTCTAGTTGGGCAGATATTACTGGGATTCCTTACCCCCTGGAATGACTGCATGGATAAATGAACAAAATGTGAATCAAGATCAAAGTCTGATTTTGAAGTATTTCTGTTTTCACACTGGATGCAAAAAATCAAAATGAGCAAGAAAAAAACCTGCCTCTGGATATTGCTGTTGATTTAGCTGGACCTCAGCCTGTCTTTTGTAGCATTTCTTCCAGAGCACTTCTGCTCTGCTGGCAGCCAGTCATTACTGAATAGACCATAAGGCAACTGCAGATCCAGATTTCTGTGGAACCAGTGGGGAAAGAAAAGAAAGAAAGAAAGAAAGAAAGAAAGAAAGAAAGAAAGAAAGAAAGAAAGAAAGAAAGAAAGAAAGAAAGAAAGAAAGAAAGAAAGAAAGAAAGAAAGAAAGAAAGAAAGAAAGAAAGAAAGAAAGAAAGAAAGAAAGAAAGAAGAAAGAAATTTTGAGGATATCCATATGCAATCAATATGAACCTGAGCAAATCTTGATGGAGAAAATGGAGAAGTGGTCAGAAGATACTTCCTAACTCCCTGGACAAACACTTAATTTAATGATGTATCTGTTTTCTCACCATTTTGTCAGCTCATGCAGTAACTTCACAGGTTGCTTCTAGTATTAGAAAAAGTCTGTCTTGTTCTCGAGTCGTTGTGCAATCTCCAAAGCAGTCTACTGGTCTTGTTAGTCTGAACTTGTAGTATATACCTAAAAGCAAGAGCAAACTCTTTTCTAGGCTTTTGAGCTTCTCCTTTGGAATCCAGCAGCAATGAACACTCCTGGCATTCAGTAAGCCACCCTGCTGGAGAAAAACTGTTAAGAAGAACAGCTGCTGTCAGGTGAAATAAAGTGACCATCAACTCTAGGCAGAGCAACTACTTTCATTGAAAAGATGATACAGTCTCTGTCACCTTAGAAAACTTCCAACACACAAATCTGAAGCATTCTGAGGTTAAGCCAGCTCTTCACCCTGTAGAGTGTCTTGATTGCATTGGCATTTGCAAAGTTGTTTATTCATTCCCTTTCATTGAATAGTACCATGATATGTAGTAGCATTATGATAATTGCTTTGACCACAAGATGGTGAAAAATATTTCACAATAATGATGATCAAAGGGAAGAACAAAAAGAGTACTCAGTGAAGAGCATTAACTAAAGTGCAAACTAGACAAACATTGTGCAGCTCCAGATTCTCAGCAAGGTTTCATTGATAGACTATCATTGTAAATACCTGTTCTTCCCTTTTGAGCATACAGGTGTGTAACAGATACAAAAGAACAGACTTCGTTTTAAAGTCAATTTGTACACATGCAGAGTATTCCTTCTCAAAGGTACAAGGCAGACAAAGATGCCCGGAAGACTGAAGCTGTGAGATTATTTTATTACATCTCTCTCTCTCTCTCTTCCACTATTCCACTCAGAATTGATATTCATGATTAGTCACTGAAAACTTATTTCAAGGACTGAAAAATACATATTTATGTCTCGGTGTTTAATATTATTTTAATATTTTCTGGTTTTCAGTATAAAGGTAGTTGTCTTCTCCTTTGGAAAAATGTGATAGTCATTCCCTGATTGGTCAGAAGATGAAATATGCAGTGAACTGCTCTTTTCCAGTAAGAAAATCAGTATTGTTTTCTTATGCTGGCCAGAAAGTGTTTTTCATGCGGACACATTTTGTACTGACCTACTGTGCATCTAGACAGGACTTCTATAGCTGCATTAAGAAAACCTGCATTTAAATGCACTGTCTTCAGTGTGAAATGAAATTTTTTTGGTAGTCTTTATTCACACTAGCCTTTTTACGTAATTTGATATAATTTGAAATGACTAACAATGACTGATAATTGTAGGGATAAAATGTACCCTTAAAGAAAAGAACTTTGATAGGTGAAGGGTAGAATCCTATATCCAGCTGTGTTGTCCAAATTGATATTAGTTTAATAAGGTGTAAACTGTGCTAGAAAAATGTAATTGTCCTGAATTACAAGGGTGCTCCTTTAACTGCACAGTTTATTCAAACGTATAATCTAAATAATTGAGTACCTATGCATACAATAGAACATTGCTTCATATGCAAACACTATTAAATAGACATTTATATCCAAACAGATGGATAAAAAAGATGCCTGAATATAATTGGTTTGCTTTTGATTATTCCACAGATACAAATTTACTTAAACAATAACTCTAGACAAGGTAGGGTTTGTTGTCAGACAAAATTCAGTGTGGGAAAGTGAAGCTGAGGGATTTATGAGGCACTTAGGGTGGAGCACCTTTAATCTACTACTCACCTTGTTCTTTAATAAGGATAGTATGAGAAGCGAAGCAGAGACATAGACTTATATCTGATCCACTATTTATTCATTGCTTTGAAAGGGATACAAAAAAATGTTATCAGCCTTTATCAGAAAGTTATGCCATATAAGTGTGCATGTGGATGCAAACATCTACAAGACTGCATTCTAAATATTTTACAAGAGATTGAGATTAGAAAATAGTAATTGGCTAGCCATAGTTTAAAAAGCTCTTGGTACCTTGAAAGGCACTTGAAAATCTCAGAGTCTGAAATTGGTATTAGGTGCAATTGTGGCATTTCTCTGGAAACTTCACACTTGCAGAAAAGTCCTATTGAAGTCAGCAGTGCTGTGTGTGAGCACATGAGAAAGTCTGTCCCACAAATAGTATTCAAATGGCATCAGAATCTGCGGTTAGAAGTGGGCCTCTTGACATCTGACTCTGAAGACTGTGACTGTATAATTTCATGATCCACACTAAATTCTGGCCAGGTCTAATTTACTCTTTCATAGACAAAGCCTTAGGAGAAGATTCAGACCAGTCAAATAAGAGCTACATTAAGAGACCGTAGTGAAATTATGCTGTGTATGACCATACCTGTGGAATTACAGACATATATGTATCCATAAGAATAATATATAGATATGTATATTATGAAAAGATAGCCTACATAAACTCAACACAGTTACTAATTGACAAGGGAAAATAAAGAGCTTTTCTGAAAACTAATCTTCCGAGACACTTTACTGGTGTCAGAAGAGGTTGACTATTAATCCCCAAATGATTGGCCACTGTATCTAGAAGTCATCTTGAGACAGAATTTAGACTGCCTTCACTGGTGCCTAATTTACCCATTATTAATGTAATGTTGCAGATCAAGTGAGAATGAGCAATTCAGACTACTTTGTATGAAGGGCTGTTATATTCTTGTTCCCTAAAGTGAAAGAAGGGAAGTAAAGCCAATGGCTAATTTAGGCACCCATGCTCTGTGATGTGAATACAGCCTTTAATCATTTACTAATAATTTGCATGTATTGCCATTGTGGTCAAATGTCCAGATGACATTGTTAATAATTCATTTTGTATCTATATTGGTTATAATAAAATTAAGTCAAAAATAGGCTGTTTCGGTAAATCTTTTATAAATTGTCATTCCTTTTCCCCCCCCACCTTTATCTCATTTCTTTTTAATTCAGAAAAGCTCTAAGTTTGCATAAAAAAAAAAAAATACAACCTCTTTCAGCAAATGGAAATAAAGCATTTCCACAGAATGCTGCCAACTTTGTAATAAGATTTAGTAGCTTTCCCGAGAGCTACTTGCAGTTCTAATAATAATTTTCTTTAAGTGTTCCGCTTTAGAAAATGTCTTCTTTGTTACTGAAGTTGCCATATGTACATATGGACTTTTTTTTCTGAAAATATTCCTGGGATTTTATTACCATTAATCATTTCTGAGGGTGTATATAATTTATCTCACAAACCATCAGAATTCCCACAGGGTAAATTACTCTAGAGGTCTCTGTGCCCTCATACTGTATCAAATTGACCTGCTTCTTGTTTGCCATTTTTGTGTACTACATTGCTTATTTAACAAGAAACAGAATGATTGTGATTCTGAGAAGGTCCTTTGATAGTAGTTTTGACACTCTGCCTGAATAATGACCCTCATTATGGAGCCCATGACAGGCTCTGAAAGTACTGATTTATGAATACATCACAGGTTCAGCATTAGAGCTCCCCCTACTCACACCAATATAGGAGTAGGTATAGATACAGTCTTCAAAAAGAGTGAAGATGAGATAATTGCATGATTATGACCATTCAAGTAATCACTTTTTCTGATTTAAGAAAGCACTGTCAGTTAATTTGATTGTCTCACAAGTTATTAGAACCCTTTAACAAAAAGTTTGTTAGGAAAATCTATTTCTTGTAGAGTTGCCAGCCAAATCTTAAAGGACAGTAAGGCAGAAGTTACATATAGTCTTTTTTCTGCTAAGAAATGCTTTTCTACAGCAAACACTCATTAACAGTTGATATGATAATAGACTGTTAGAAGTAAGCTTAGCTAAGAGCTAGAAGTCTGTGTCCTGGCTAAAACAAATTATAAGACACTTTGTAAACACATTTTTGTGAGGATTCTTGTTGATTTATTGTTTCCTCCATAGCAGTTATTTAAATAAATGTAGCTAATTTAGATCGTTTGCTGCACTGTGTAATTTTGTTCTTTGTGTGATGGGGTTATATGTAAAAGCCTGAAGGAATCACATCCCCATTAATCTTTTTACAAGTGCAATAAATAAATAAAGAGACATGGTTTAATTTTGCTAGTTAGGAGATTTGAAAAGGCAGTGGTAGTAATCTGATTTCTTTCTGTTCTTACTGCTCTCCATGTGCTTCTCTTGAAGACACAGTAAATATTCTTACTTAATGAGGTAATAGTTCTTGGTAGGAAAGTATGTACATGGACTATTAAATGCATCCATGGAGATGAGTATTTGAAGACACACCTAGAAGCATTTTTTCCTCCCCTAAATGCTCATTATGGAATGTGTTTGCTTCCATCTACACTGGAACATGGTAGAGTTTCCTGCTCAGAGACATAAAAACTGACGTGGTGCTGAGAGTTCCCATGCTTGCACAGGACATCAGTGTGCCAAAGGAAAGAGCTTCCACAAGGCTGAGTGAGTCTTTGCTGCCTCACCTGTAGAGCTGGGTATCACAATCCAGGCAGAATCAGAGAGAGCTCCACCCTGGGAAGAAGGGTTGGAAGCACTGCAGCGTGTATGGGGCATGTGGCATGTGGTGGATTGGTTGGCAAAGGGAGGAGAGCACTCTGTAACCACAAACCCTGCCTAGGGTAGCACCTGTTCATTTGCATATAGGGATGTTAACCCAGAGTTCAAGGAGAGGAAGTGACTAATGTGAGCATGCTGAATTGAAAATGCAGGCCAGACTAAGACAGCTGCACTAACATTCTGAATTAACCCATAAAATGTAAAGATCCAGTGGTGGTTAATGATGTTTGGATGCATACAAACACACACACAGGTACAGGGGCTGACAGGCTTCTATGCCTGAAATGGAAACAGATGAGGCTGTGTTCAGCTTTGTGTTTTCTGAAAGTGCCAAAAATTGGTTGGATCTGACAATCAATCCACTGGAATAAACAAAAATGTAGAAGCAGCACATTATGTCATGAAACTGGGTCATCTGTGTTAACAGCAGTGTCATTGTCATCTGTACGTAGAATACCTGATAAGTGCTCAGTAATCTCTTACTGTGTTTTATTTTTTGTTCATTCTGTTATTTCTATTCAGGAGAAATTCTTTAAAAGGATATTTGCTTGTAAGATATTTTTTATAGTTATTAGCTTGTTAAATAAAATTCAATTATGATGCTCATCTGGGTCATTTATGATGTTTCATCATTATTTGGAAAACTGTAATCAAGAAGCTCTAAGGGTTTTTTTGCTGATTGTCCATTTCAAGGCCATCAGATTCACAATTAACTTTTGTAAACTTAGTTTGTTATAAGACAGTGACTTAATATATTGCTACCTGGTTAGTCTTGTTCAGGAATTCTAGTGATTAAATATATCAAAATTTATGTGTTCTTCAAAGTTAGGTCTGGTAAAATATTTTTAAAAAACTTTGAATATCCTTTTCAAAGATGGCAAAGATAATTCTTGACTTTGTTGCTTCCCTACTTGGTAAAGCTCATACCAGAGTATTGTAGTTCTATAAAAGTATTTCAGAGCATAACAAAACCTTCTAGACTTTAATAACTATACATGACTGATCTGTCCTCTCTGGCAAGGTTAACTGTTTCTCCCAAGGAGTTAAGTGGCATATAAACTATTGTTCACACCATTTGTGCTAACAGCCTAGCATGACCTCAAATACTGTAGTGGTCATACAAGGTATCCTGTACAATACATTTATCAACAAAGGTAAAAGGACCACAGGGGCAGTGCTGACTTTAAGTGTATTACGGATCTATAAGGATAAATGCCTAACCTCACTTCACAGCAAAAAGTAATTACTGAACTATTGTTTCTATACTGTTAATATTTTTTCATGGTTCTTAAGAAATATAAGCTATTTAGTTCTTAGGTTGACATCTGTACTGCATTATGTTTTACACAATGCATCAAGACTAAAGGGTAGAGCAATCATATAACTGAGATCATTGTACTTCTACAAGAAATCATCAACAGGAATAAAGCATGGAAAAGGGAACAGATTGGATTCAGTAGTTATTTCTTAATTTAAATGATCTAATTAACAATAGCCTGAACAGCAGAATTTTAGGTTTTTATTTTAAAATTGCATGCCAAATTTACAGTGTGTATAATCTCACATACTTATTCACACTTAATTTTTTTCCATTCATTAGCTCTTGGATGCCATAGGCTCCCAGTCCTTGGACTCCCACCCACTTCATAAATGCCCTACCTGAAAATAATGTAAAATCTACTCAAGTAAAGAATCACCATCCTTGTACTTTTTAAGATAATTGAACTCAGGACAAGAAGAAAAAAAATTATCAAAATTCTCCATTTGGAAATAACATTCTGGAAAAACATTCTGGAAGCTCGCCTAGGGAAAACCTTCATAAAGGCATTTATGATTTGCAGGATATTTGAAAGCAGCAATTATTCTTATAGTCTTGAATAATGAACAATTATCAGAACAATCACTGTCACCTGGCAAAGATATTTACAAAGGTCATAGTCCCATGTTCCTTACTTCAGGAAAATGTCCACACAGCAGATTAAAAAATTATAATAAAAAATTTTAAATGAAGCTAACTAATAGGAGCTGGAGTCAAATTATTCTCTTTTAAGTTTGTGGGAAATCAAAGCAAATATTAATACATGAACTTGTTAGACCGAGTCCTAAGGATGGCTACAAAGATGCTCAGAGGGCTGGAGCACCTCTCCTATAAAGAGGGGCTGAGAGAATTGGAGTTGTTCAGCCTGGAGAAGAGAAGGCTCCATGGAGACCTTAGAGCAGCATCCCAGAACCTAAAGGGGTCTCCAAGAGAGGTGGAGAGGGACTGGGGCCAAGGGCAGTAATGACAGCACAAGGTGGAATGCTTTAAAGGGTAGATTAGTTATTGGGAAGAAGTTCCTTACTGTGAGGGTAAGTGAAGCTCTGGGACAGGTTGCCCAAGGAGGCTGTGGCTGTCCCATCCCTGGCAGTGTGCAGTGTTCAAGGCCAGGCTGGATGGGGGTCTGAGCAACCTGGTCTAGGGGAAGGTGTCCCTGTCTTTGGCAGAGGGTTGGAACTAGCTGATCTTTAAGATCCCTTCCAATCACAACCATTCTATGAATAATATTAGTTCTGTTAATAATGGCTAAGAAAAATAGTCAAGGTTTTTGGTGATCCCATTTCCAGGAAGGGTTAATACTACATGTTTCACTGGGAGGTTCGAGAAGCTCCAAACAGACAGTGTTAGGATGAATAAACATGAATCCCCAAAGGGGATTTTCTGTTTCAACAGCAGTTGGTTTGTGCACTGAAAGTCATACATGGATTTTTATGCTCTTTGCAGTGTTTTATCCATTGCAATGCTACTGTGGTGTTTTCTATAATTCACCTAAGTAATCTGATCCTAGCCATCTCTAAAAATACCTCAGAATTTCTATCGATCATTTTTTGAAAACAGAAATTTTATTTATTGCTTTTAATTATATAACTTGTTAATTTCACAAAGTTCCTCTCTTACTACTGCTATTATATCACATATAAATAGACATTCTGATATGTTCTAGCTTACATACAGACATCTATATCATCTGTACCTATATCTACATATATATATACAGACACACACTAATTTTATCCCAGGTACCCATTTCCCTTCTTAACTGTGTAAGACTGATCTTTTGTCTCTCTCTCTGCACACAGAGTCCCCTCTGTCTTCTCCCAGGACTTGGCATCATGTGTCAACTGTCTCCTCCTGGGAATGGATACAGTGGGAAAATATCTACTCTCCCTCAAAAAAAAAGAAAAAAAAATACTGCTATATAGTTCATGTTTCATATCTCATGTTGTTTTTTCATCCCAAGAGGAACATTTTGCTTTTTACCACATAGCACTGACATCTGCCCTCAAGGTGAAGTGTTCTTTTGCTGCACTTATGGCTATATCAAACATTTCAAATTATTGCCAGTTTCTCCCACTTAAGTAGGAACCTATTACGTGTTTCCTATCTAACTGACATAATGAGAATATGATGGCCAGATTTTTAGCCAGACTTCCAATTTTTGAGTCCACCACAATGGAGGCATAGCATAGCTCATTAGGACATTGAACATCTGGAGTGCAACAGTCATTGTTTGCTCTGTTCTTTATGCCAGTATGGCCATGTGCCATTTTGAGAAGGACATGAATTTAAGCTGTCAGAAGGAGAGAGACCCACACTGGGTTTCTGCTATTTTCCCCATAGTAAACCTGGCATTTCTTCCATTTTTTTTGGCCTATTACTTCTCTTTAAAGAAAAGGGAAAAATTTGAACTATGTTCTTCATTACATAGGGAAAACAATATCGTTCAGTATTACAATATATTTAGTTTGAGGCAGATGGCTGCTTACAAGAAGAACCCACTTATAACATGAATTTACTCAACTATGTGAACTGGTTTCTTGACCAGCGGCCAACAAAACTCAGACAGCAACTTGCAAGGCAGAAGTAAAATCATAGTGTACAATGAAGGTGGATATTATCCAATATCCCTCTTAATTTGAAAGAAAACAGACTATAAAAATACTCCTATGTGGTTGATCAAAGGCCATCTAAATTATTAATTATCAAAAGACACTGCTACAATGTTGAATATATTAAAAAATTAAAATCTCTACAAATTAAAATGTAGTCATTCTCTCAGGACTACATTATTCAGCTTTTTTTTAGGCATAGCACAAGCTATTCTCTATTCTTCTATGAATTCAAAGGCACTTGAAATTATATGATCATCACTTCAATTGCTCATTCCTTTGTCCTAACATTTGAGCTACACCTTGCTGCCGTGCAGAAGGTTTGTTTGGTACATGTATGCTAAATTCTAGAATGTATTTGGTCAGCATTACAGTTAGTTCCTTAGAATTTCTCCTATTCGGCCTCTGCCTTGACCTTTTTGTTGCCTTTTGAGCTAATTTTGTAGTTGGCTGATGCAGAATCAGAGAGCTCATGGCTTGTTCTTTCTTCTAGATGCCATTGATGTCATCTTACAGAGAGGTATAATTAAAAAGCCAGATAACAAACTTTGTAAATTTCCCCAATATGCCTCTGGAACCCTAATAATCATCTGCTGAAGAAATCTGACAGGACTCATGTGATAGGTGGGGAAATTATTTTAAGAATTTTTCTTTTCATCCACCAAACAACATAAATATATAAAGATTCTTTAGAAACAGATTACACAATACTATTTTTATCATTTATTGTCTACATAAATTTTTTTGTGTACACACTATTGTTATTGACAGCAATTTTAAAGCCCTTTAAAAAATAAATTAAACAGTGAATCAATAAAAATTAGCTATTTACTGTAGATTATTACTTTATCATTCTTGTAATTACCATAATGGTAGCTGATGGAAATTCTATTTATGTGAATCATTTTATTCTTGTTATTTATTATTATTAATGTTACCATTATTATCTTCTTACCCTTCAGTTCAGAAGATGTATCTTCTCAGTGAATTTTAATTTCAATATCTTGCTATTATACTGTACATAATCCTATCAAAGACTGTCCTTCATGCAACATTTTCAGTGATATATTATCACAGAGACCATTAATGAATGAGCTTCATATCTTACTAATACTGTTTTAGATACTATTTTTATTAATTTTCTAAGCAGTAATTCTTCATACAGTACCTATGTCTGTCTTCCATTAAAGTTGTGTTTTTGATTTTGACATGAGGATTTCAAAGGGAGGCATTAACTTTGTCTTTAAAAATACATTTCATTTCATAGATTCTAAATGACGATATTATAACATCTGTGCTTTTTTCTTTCAGATGTTTTTATAAATTTATTTAATTTTCATATTTTTCCCTAGGTTTTTTTATCAAATTCCTGTTAATAATAAAATATTATTTTAAACAAATGATGTTTCCTATAGCATGCCATATGGATAGAAAAAATATAACTAAAGAAATTGCAGTTTTTCTTCTGAGCTGTGAATTATTATAATGAAATAAAGATAAATATTTATCAGTTTCTAAGCATACGTTACAAGCTATGAAAATAACACTATATATTGTAAGTTTCTATTAACTAATTTTTCAAATAAATGCCAAATTTATTTATAAGGGACTGCTATTATGATCAATTTGCTCATTTTCCTGTTTTTTTTTCTTTAATCTTATGGTTTGATGTTCAGATTACTGGAACAAATGCCATTACACATCAGTATATGATATTCACCTCTTCAAATATTTTAAATATGATGACTTCAGTTCACTGCACTGTTGAAGATGAAAAATAGCATTCGTTTAGAATATCAATTTAAGGGCAAAACATCCTTATTGGTATTTTGAGACCTGATTTCACTCATCTCATACTGTTGTTTAATCTTTTTTGCATATATTAAAACATTGTGATGGTACAGGATTGCTGGCTAATATCAGAAGGTCTTTAAAGCTGCAGGATGGATAGAAAATGTAAATAAGTCTTACAGACTTTCTGAAGATTATTAAATATACATGTACTCTGCAGTTTAGATTAATAGCTGAGGAAGGATGCATCATTATGGTAATATAAACCTATGATATATTTAGCAAACAGAGTGCCATTGTGCATAAACAAAACATAGCCCTGTGACTATTTTGTAAATATATACATTATTAATCATTGTACTGAACCTATTATATTTTCCTAATTTTTAAGTGGATCACACAACTTCAACAAAATTCAAAATCCGTGAAGAAAAAGTAACTTTCTTATGTGATATTCTCCAGACAGTCATATAAAACTTCATTTGCATAGCAATGTGTAAATATGAAAAATCTAGAAACATACATTAAAAATTGTATACCACTTATTTTAGCGAAGCTTTTTCCTGTGAAAAGTATATGAATACACATGAACATGAACAATTCTTTGCCTGTTATAGCAAACTCATAGTTACATGAGATTAATTTATTTTTACATTTATCTTTTTCCAATAGGCACTTCTACAGCCTCTCAGGTTTATGTGTTTCTATTGATTTTTACGTCTGGATTTATTGTGCACATATAAGCATCAGAGTAGAGAAGCTTGTCTGATATCTTAGGCAAAGCAATGTGATGTACAAAAGCCAGAGGATTTTACTTTAGCTAACATGTAAAAGGGAAGGTGTACACTGATGGGCCAGTTCATTGCAGTGCTTAAGCACACACCTAAATGTAGCCATAAACAGTAATGTGCTTAAAGCACATCAAGTGCTTGAGTCCTGGATGAGCCAAGGCTTTAATTTGGTTTATATTATTTTGGAATCCATTTTTTAAGTACTTAGTTTTCAGTATTTACCATTTGGTTAGGCATTTCTAATGGATTTCTTCTCCTCACAGCATACATAGCTCTGCTCTTTGTGCTTAAGTATGACTAATTTAGCTGAGGCTTGTAATGCTGATAAGATACAGGCATTGTATCTTTATTAAGATAGTGACTTGGCAAAGGATTGAAATTTGTGTTTTACTTCTGGAAACTGTAGAAAATCAACTCTATAGAAGTGAACAGGGTTAACATTCTTAAAGTTAAGCACACGCTTACATGTTTTGCTGTAGTGGGGCCAAGGGTACCAGTACAGCAAAACATTTAAGAGCATGCTTACATCCCTTTGATGTTAATGGGATTTAAGCTTGAAGATTTACATATAGGCTACAGGATTTGCTGAACAGAGATACAGTCATGATTTGAAGCCTCAGACTGAAACATTCAATGTGGAGCCATCTCCTAGTGATTTCCAGCAGATGTGGAGGAAATCCCTAGAGATGTTTGGAAACTTCACATTTTATTCATCTGTTTTCATGTGCAAATAAGCACTACCAGTCTAGAACCAATACACTTTCCCTGTGTTTCCTGCCTGGAATTCAGGTCGCTGTTCTTATGTGTTTTTCCTCTCTGCTGGTAGGGCCTTCATCCTGTCCTACGACTGTGGTAAGAATGAGTGGAATTGCTCTCCCTTTGGAGATAGTTCTTCCCTTGATGGACTGCAAAGGGAGCCTAAATTAAATACATGCATGTTAGGTAGCTAAATTCAGCTGATGTAAATTGTACCCTCAGTAACTAACCTTATCTCTGGAATCCAATTTGAGTGTTATACCTTCTTTATTTTTTTTCTTCAGGATACCATTAAAATTACATTTGAGACTCCACAAGGAGTTTCACAAGAAACATTACAAAGATTATCATCTACTTTGAATATACAGTGCTCATACACTCTGAATATACAGTAGTTACAGTATCTGAAACATGTTTCTGTTGTGATCCCAAAGGAACAATTACCGTGGACAATATTTACTAAATATGTCATTTTTCAGCAAAGACATATTCCTTCTTTTTTTCTTTTTCTTTTCCTTAAATCTAGGAGTGTTGGTCTGAGAAAAACAGCAGCTTTCTTTTCAGTACTTATGAAGTAAAATTATATCTGTCAGGGATGAAAATACCATAATTATATCTTATTATAATTTATTCATTGCTTTATGGATCTAAAACCTTCCAGGCAATGTCACAGATCCACAAAAATTTTTTGAACACAGCGTTTAGCAACTTGATTTCTGATGTAGTTGACGGATTCAGGTAAACACATTCAGTTAGTGTATACATAGGTGGTGTTTGTTCCCCCTTTCATGGGTGACAGTGAGCTTTTCTGAGAGTGAGAAACACATTTAAATTGCAACACCAGCTTCACAGTCACTATGATTTGGGTGAAGCTTTGCGACTTCAACAGTGAGTCCTACAGTATTCAATGAGAATATTCAGAATGGCTGTGTATTTAGGAATTGAATTTAATGACTCTAATGGATCCTTCCAACTTGAGATGTTCTACGATTAGTATTAGATTTAGTATTTTTTTGGCAATATATTTACTGCATCTAACCTCAACATCCTCCCAAGATCCTCCCAAACATTAATATCTCCCTTAATCTGCATTAGTTTGACTTTTCTCTGACTCTTTTTTAACCATTATTTATTGCACAAACATTGTTTAGTGGGGAAAATTATTGTAGGTTGATGTTTGAGCATTAAACCACTGCTGACATTCATCCTGCTACCTCTTTAATTCATATGGTGGGAATTTTTCTTGTTCTGATTTTGCAATTTCCATAGCTGACTTTCTTTACTATTAAAATCTATCTTCCATGAGGAAAACAAAGTAGCAAATTCCTTCCAATTATACCAAGCCAAAAAGGATGATTGGTGTTTCATAGGTGTTTTACCCAATAGTCAAAATTATTTTAGCGAAGAGTCTGCTTTCAATATAATTTACAATCTAGACATAGGCTTTCTAAGCCTCATCAATTTATTGCAAAAGTTTCACCTATTAGGAAAGGGTATAGTGATGGAGTAGCTGAGGGAACACCTTAGCTTGTATTCAAACCCTGGCCTCAGCATATGACAAGGGGAAGGATCCAGCTGTTATTAAAATCAAGATCACAGGATAACTTGGCCCCATGAAATGGTAATAATGATACAGAGCAGAGGGTCCTCAGGCTCAAGGGCTCTGCAACTTCTGTTTTGTTGTTTGCTCCTGAACACCAAAGGACCGACCAAATATCCCTTTACAGCTTGATTCTGCTCCTATTAAAGGCAACATAACCCCTGTTGCCCTAAGCAGGACTGGGTCTTTATAACCAGAACCTTTTATGTATCTGATAGAACAGTGTCCTCTGTGTCAGTTCTGTTCAATGTGTTTCGTAACTTCATTTCTTTGCCTTCACGTTTGGTGCTGCGTGAAATTCAATTGTGACAGGTGTTTCAGCGGTGCTTTACTGATGTGGTTTTCCCCTTGAAATTAATGTCTTTATAATCACACACATTTAGAGATTAAAGAGGTATTTGATGAAGTACAATGGACTAAGTTCACTTCTGGCTTTAATGTCATATTCTTACCTTAAGTACAAATATTTTATGTTGTCTTTCCTTATGTCAGTGATTTTTAATGTCTCCATAAAATGACTTGTTCTTTGAGTTCCAAACTCATATTTGTTTTCAGTTAACTCTACTTGTATATCCCTCAGGAACAGAATTACAGTCATGGAAGCTGATGCAGTGAATTTGGTGGTTTATAAGTAGGAAATACTTAGATTTTGGGGCATGTGCAGCCTTTCATGTACAAAGTTCTCATTTTAATATACCTCAGGCTACTGGCTTTACGATTTACAGTTAATTAGGATTCTGATTTGAGTTGAAAATTCCAATACCTATATGCTTTTGTACATGCATTTCAGATCATGCTGGCTGAAGCAAATAACTGTGACTGCAGTCAATAAATGAATGTGTACCACAGGGAGCAGCCCTTCCCCCGCCCTTCTCTGACAACCTGTAAGAAAATCCTACTGTGTTCCCAGTTCACAGTAATATCATACTGACATCACTGTGTGATAGCTAGATTTGCTTGCCTATCAGTTAACAAAATCCCAATACCATATTCTTACTCTTTGCAAAGTCTCAAAATCCCTAATGTATCCCATATTTGCTCTCACTGCATTTCATGCTCAAATTGAACTCTTTAGATAACTGAGTTCTAATCTGCACAGGGTATATGCAACTTCTATTAGCATCAGTCCTCACTGCATAAATGTGTGGTTTCATAAACCCTTATGAAACATCCATCTATGCCCTACAAAAATACTCAAATACAAAAAGGCTCAAAATGTAAACTTTTAAACTGGAATTCTCAATCAATAAACTACCTGTGGGTCTGTGTTTCTGCAGAATTACAGACAATATACAAGACTGAAAAAATACAGAAAGACTAGCAAGAGAACTCACAGGGATTGCCCAACTTCTCCTGTCACGTTAGTAACAGAATAGGCAATGAAATTTAATAAAGAATCCTTTCTTATGTCTCCATTAGCAAATCATGTCATAGTATGTCTACAAAGTCCAATAAAAGAGACACACACTAAAGTATAAACAGCTGAATCAGAGCTAGGTGTTCCCCCATCCAAGTTGTATTTTTATATATATTTGTAAATGAGTACCTTTACAGAAGCCAAGGGACCTGTATCTGCTGCTTTTAAATCAGGATGGCTAGAAGTGTGTTGAGACAAGAGTGAAAGACAGAAGCAAAAGGAAAAAAATCATATGATCAGGCTTAAGTTCCTTTTAAAAGTCAATTTAGTTTGAATAAAAGGTACTTTTGAAATAATCTGCTCTTTAATGGCAGAGAAAAACTACAATAAATCCCAAAGTAACAATGGTTAAAGCCAAAGCTTGAGGTTAGGGAGAGGGAGTGCAGCTACTGTTTAAAGCACTCTTTTTCAGTCCACGATTTTATTCCCATCTTTGCCACACACCTATTGTGTGTTGGCAAGAATATAATTAACTCCATGAGAGGTAAGTATTGTTCTATACATTAAAAAAAAAAAAGAAAAGAAAAAGAAAAAAAAAGAGGGGTATAGAAGTTAAACACATTTCAAAAAGCTATTTCCAAGTCAGATTGCCTCCATTTTTGACTGTGCATTTTGAAGTACCTGTTGTTCAATATTCAGAATTTGGTGTTCCAACAGTGCCTTTTGAAGATTACCCCTTAACTTTAATGTGTCTTCTTCTACTCAAAAACTAACTTCCAAAAGATGCTGCAAGTCTGCTACCAAGATCTACTATCAATACACTTACTCTCCATTCTCCAAACAAGTTTAAAAGAAAAGACTTGTTGGGAAAAAATGTGGAAACCAAACAAACACTTCTGGGGTTTTTTTGAGCTTAACAAAGAAATAATTGCATGCAAAATGTTGTCCTTGGCATCCCATCCAACAAGTCATTAACACTGGATGCATCATGAGCCAGAAACGTGTTGCAATGTCCTGTGTGCTCTGACTGGAAGCGGCAGTGGCAATCTCAATATTTAAAACCCTGTTTCTTTCAGTTCGCAAGTGTGAAACACTCAGGTTTCACAGTGGTGTGTAAAATAGGTCAGAAGAATTGCACTCTAAAAGTGCCCATACCTCTCCATTAGGTATAAATGAATCCTGAGATCCCTTATTCAGATATGGATATCAGCCCTTTTATATCTTTAAAATTAAGTCAAGGAAGCTCCACCACAAAGGACAAGGTCACTTACAGCTTCAGAGGACTACAAATATTTATATTCCTACTAAGAATGTCTATAAAATTCAAGCAATTAAAAAAAATAAATATTGTAGCATATGAAACAAGTCTGGAGCACTTAGGCCATAGACTGAGTGTCAAAGAGCTAGTGGCACGTGTGAGGGGTTACTGAGGGTCCCAGGGATGGCTGGCAGCCCTTGCAGGCCCTAGACATCCTGGGTGTTGCACCACAGAGACACTCAGGGGGAGAAACTCGGTCAGCTTTGATAATCGTGTATTTCAGCAGAAACCAGGAACAAAACTGCTGGTGGCTGGTGTCACCAGGAATTAATTACTCCTGCAGTTTTCAGGATAATTTTTGCATGTTAACATACTACACTTCATTGATCCACATTTGATACAACAGCAACACAAAATTTTCTTGCATATGGGAGAAGTTCCACAGACCATCTCCACTGCAATAGACTACCCATCACCAGGAGTTTTTTCTTGTACCACAGGATTTGAAGGGCCTTGAGTTATGCTCACCTGGAGTCGGTTGAAGATTGCTCTCTAATCAGTGTGAGAGAAAAAGCACATTAGAGCACCTTGGTTCTTTCCCAAAGGATTAATGGAGATGTATATGCAAGGCAGTATAAGCAAACACAGTGGGTGGGGGTGTGGAGTGAACCTTTTTCATTGCTGGGAAAACAGGCAAAGTACACAGCTCAGGGTGTGGGTGCTTCCAACTGACACTGCTAACCCAGCAAGTGGCTGGAGTCCTAAATCTAATGCACTGCTGTCACACTCAGCCAGGTCTAGTAATTCCTTCAACAATTGTATGAAACTGAGAAATCCCTAATATTTCCTGCCCTTGTGGTTCCTTCTAAAATTCAGAGAATCATTAAGTATTTGGTGTTGAAAGGGGCCCCTGGAGATCATGTAGTCAAACCCTGCTAAACCAAGTTCACCTAAAATAGGTTGCACAGGATGACATTCAGGTGTGTTTTGAATATCTCCAGAGAAGGAAGCTTCACAACCACTCTGAGACATCTCTTCCACTCTGTTTCTTTCAAAGGAAAGAAGTTTTTCCTCATATTCAGATGGGATTTCCTCTGTTTCTGTTTGTGACTATTGCCGCTTGTCTTTGCTGGGTACCACCAAAAAGAGACTGGCCCATTCTCTTGACACCAGCCATCCCAGCAGATACTTGTGTGCATTGATGAGATCTGCTCTATGTGTTCTCTTCTTGAAGATGAATAGGCCCAACTCCCTCAGCCTTTCCCTGTAAGAGAGATGCTCCTGTCCCCTAATCATCTTCATAGATGATTCATGTCTTTGTTAAAGAGGAGAGTTCTGCTCTCCAGCTTAAAAGTGTTCTTGACCAATTTATACCAAATTGTTTCAGTCAAAATGATTAAACAAAGTTGCCTAGGAACATAATAGCATGCAGGGATATGCATTAGTCATTGGTCATCATGTTTAGACTCAATTCTAAACCATTAACTGAGTGAATTCCAATAGGCCTAATTTTGTGCTGATTTATGCTATAGAGAGTATCCTTAAGTTACCAAGAGGGAGGAATTTTTGCCAAGATGTACCTCAGGAAGATCATACTCTCTGGATTTGCTTAGCTTCCTGGAAGAGCAAGTTGCTATCTTTTTTTTTTTTTTTTTTTTTTTTTTTTTTTTTATATACTTTTTCTNTTTTTTTTTTTTTCTGAAAGCATTTCACTTGCATCTACTGACATACTTTTAATGGTCAACACCCCTGATAATATTGTCAAGCAAGTGATTATAATTATTTTGATATCATCACCACTTAGGCTAGGTTTTTTCTAGAAGTAGAAGATACGTGGGGTAGAAACCTCACAGTCTGTAGAAATTCTTTGGAATGTGTTTGATATTATTTTTTTTACACATTGGCATAAAGAACGTGGAGGAAGGATACCAGCATAAGTAGATATGTTCCTCCATAGCAAACATCATTTTGTTCATTCTAATTGCTTAGAAAGCAGAATTGTACTACTGTTTCCTGCAACTACAAGGAAATGTATGGTATATTAGTTGCTTTTAGGAATTCGAAACAAGATAATACTGTACTTTTTTTTACTCATTATCAATTCCATAACTTACTAGCAGGCCTTTGAAGGCCTGCATGAAGGTGTTCAGCTACACAGGAGGTAGGAGAGATGACAGATACACCTGAGTAATTTCTGCTGGGAGTAAGGTCAGAATTGGGTAGAGATATATGCATTGACTGTAATTCAGGCATTATCTGGGTTTGGCTGATTATATAAATGCATTGTTTCAATATATGAGACCTTATTTGAAACCCATTACAATCAATAGAAAGATTTGGCTTTTGTTCAAGCTTTTAAACTAGAGAAAAGTCTATGATATATGACCCACTGTCATATTATCACAAAGTTATTTAACTGATAATGGCCTTCTCCCCTCAACAATTTCTTTGAAGAAACAATAGCTTGTTTTATTGTGATCCTTTCTCCCTGTATATAATTTTTGTTAACCAAGTGGTTTTACTGTACTAAGGTCTGGATGGAAAACTGTTTTTCATAAACTGCTATCCCTTATGCATTTGAAATCCCATTGAGTAGATGATGCTTAGTGACTTTGATCAAGGAATTGAGCTCATCTCCTTTAACCAATTAATTTAAAGTCATATCCTCAGCAGTAACTGCTCACATCATGTTTTTATATGGAGCAGAATATTACCAATAACTCATCACTAGTCAGAAATAGGAGACTGCCTAAGAAAACATTTGTCATCAAGTGAGAGCTAAACATCTACCACTAAAACACGAGTGTGGTTAACAGATATTATGGCAACTAAATGAAAAGCCTCATGTTAAAGTTTAGATCTTCTTTAAGTTGCCATTGCAGTCATGTATACATCTTGATAAAAGAGAAGTATAATTGGAGAGCAATTCTCAATTCCTAAAAGGTAAAAAGATGATGTGGTTTGTTTATCATGAAAGACTGCTATTCCAACTACTAATCTTTCTGTCCTAGGAAGTGTCTTATTCTTTTTTCTGTGTTGGAAAGCTGCCTAACAAATGTATTTTCCAAGACAATGAAGGAAGCAGACCTCTATTCTTTCTTATCAATTTAATCTCTTTCATTCAGCTGACAATAACGTCCTCTTGTAGGCTAGGTCTCTTTCCACATGAATTACTAAGTGACAAGTTACTTTTGCTTTTTTTTTTTTTTTTT
>VWZU01012878.1:560041-579727 GCA_013397095.1 Sterrhoptilus dennistouni
TTTTGCCAATACCAGAATCTTAAAAATCTTAATAAAAGGGATTATTGGTACACACATTATTTTTAACCATAAGAATACCTAAAAGAGACAAAGTATTCAGGGCTCTGCTATAGTAAAATTTGCAGACACTGTTACTGCAATCATAATTATTCCTGGCATTTTACCATTCAGTATTTTCATACTCCTTTTTAACGAAAAAAATTACTCAAAGAAGACTACGGAGAAACTGTTGTAATTCTGTAACAAATTCATGTCTGAACCCTGATTAAATCAGAAAGAATTTAAGATTTTGTCACTGAGATGAATTATTTACAAATCCTATATTGCCCTCTGCTTCAGTTTCTCCTTTTGTTAGATATTCACTGTTTTGTAAAACTGTTTTTTTCAAGCACAATCTTGATGCAGGAAAATTTTGTCAATTTTAAAATACTGCCCAGATAAATCATCTTGGTGAAAAAAAAAATTTAAAAATTGCTGTCTAAATCCTGAAAGTAAAATGTGGCTAAAAAACATTTCATTATATCTATTTTATCTCAGGGCATGGAAGGGAAATACCTTTTCATCATTAGGAAATGTGAGAAAAAGAAAAGGTAAATAGCCCTTTAAAAGCAGCAAACATCTTTAGTATTAAAGACATAAAATTAAAATTCTGTGTCAGGGAAATAATTTAATGACCTTCATAATGGAAGGTCATTGAACATTCTTCCCCCTCTGCCCACCACCAGTCCCCTAAACAAATCCTGATTATGCAGAACTCAAAATCTCCTTTATGTGGCAATGGAAGGGTTTTACTTTGATTTTTGAAGTTGGTCCAGAAATTACCTGGAGTGAAGAAGGTGTATCTCTCTCTAACCAAGGACAGATTCAGAAAGGACAGCAATTTTGACACTTTTAGTTAGAAATTGTTTCTTGGGGAAAAAACCCCAAAACTTTAGAGCATCCATAGTGCATGCAATGTCAGCTTCCTGAATTCATAGCTGTGTGTTCACCTGGCATTTTGTCTGCTAGACAATGTGATAACCCTGAAGAGGCACAAGTGCCAAGAAGAACACATTGACACTGTCCACAGACACAAGCACCACTTTTCCTGTAGAGATGTTTACCTCTGTTATTGTCAGTCCTGTCTAGATGAGGAGGGAGCCCAGGCTGTATCCATCTTGGGTAACACGAGGGAGCAAAGAGATGCTCCATTTCCCTTCCCTGCCCTAAGATAAGATTTTACTTGAGGAGTAGTCTTTGGTGCATGACAGGAAAGCTTTGCCCTACACATACTGATTACAAAAGGGAAAAGTTTTTATTAAGAGGAGAATTAAGAAAAACTGAAATAACATAGCATCATATTGAGTCTTACAGCAAGTACACGAGGACAGGGCAAGTTATCATCAGCCTCAGTCAGAGTCTGGGCTTTCCATTTCAATGAACTACGTTAGAAAATATAAAGTGTCCATATTTACATAAGTTAGTCAGCAGATTATTGTCAGAAAAGATGAGCAAGGCTTTGTGGAGGTTTCCTAAGCCATAATTTTGTTTTCATTTTACATCAAAACTTTTCAACAATTTTGAGGGGGAAAAAAAAAGTTGAAGAAGAAAGGAGATTAGTAATTTGCTCTTACTTGCCATTTGCTTGCATCAAAACTCTGGGGTGTTGTCTGCCTTTTGATTCAGCGGTTCCCTTGGCATGGGAATACACTTAGACAAATAGGAAATATAATGAGAAACATGCTTCCTTATAGTATTTCCAACTGGAAATAGCACAAGGAAAAAATACTTTGTCTTTTTATTCCTAAACAGAAATAATCTAAGAAAGCTTGTCCCTCACAACATTCTCTGACTGCTTAAATAGGTGATTCATGTTGGGGGAACATTTTTCAGTAAACTTCACTGGGGTGGGAAGTGATTCAGCTGTCATGCAGCTCACTGCTTCACTGGAGGAGTAGGTGGTACACCTGAGAAGCAACCTGAATTCACATTTGAGACAAACCATACAAAGTAAAGCAAACCTAATGACCCAAGGTCTCAGGGATCTACTTCAGAAAATTGTCATGGTGCCATCAGAGAGAGTGTATTAGAGACTAGAATTGAGGAGTCAAAGAGGCAGATTTCCTGCAGCTAGTGTGTCTATAGCTATAAGTATTGTTGAAAATCAGGGCTGATTCTCTTTTCACACAAGCTTTATTCAGTGTATCTATTGATCTGCTTGGTATAAGAGAAAAGCAACAGGCTTGTTTCCTTTCCTTGAGAAAAGGAAATTTCTCAAATATATACATTCAAGTTATATACTAACATAAACCAGCAAGAAAAATCATAGCATCTGCATTTATAATGGGATTTAAATTCATGAAAACAGCCCAAGAGCCACTCTAGTTTGGAAAGCAATCTGCTACATCCCATTGACTTTGATAAGGGGTTGTTTTATTTTACTACTGATATTGGGGAACTGATTTAGGATACTCATATTTGAAAATCCTGAAATATTGATTTGCTTTATTTGTATCCATCTGCCTTCCTCTTGTCTCTGCTTCAACCGAGTCCAGATAAAAAGCAGCTTGCAGTAATTGTTTTGGGAGGTGTTTGCACAAGTTCTGCTACCCAAATCAAGTAAGTCTGTTTTCACTGTTATCCTAATGATAAAGCTTGGGTTGTTCCCACTATTATTTTGAACTGCAGATTTCACTATTGCTTACTTGCTCCAGAATATAGTGAAAATTAGGGAAATGCTGAGGAAGTTGCAAGATTCTGGGATTTTTTTATTTGCCCTGGTAGAACTCAGGACATCTCCAAATCCACTATAACTCCCTCCACTGCCACAGGGCAGAAATTAGTAGAGTTAGGTTCTGCCAGATCTCCAGTCCAGTCCTCTGGTAACACACCTTTTCCTACCTCACATGTTTTATCTACTTTAGCAAAGTAGGATAATTTTGTTTTAGATAAACAAGTGCATTATTTAACCTTCACAGTGCTGTGATCTAAGCCATTCCCACACTTTTTAATGAATCTTAGTAACTACTGTCCAGCTTCAGAAATATTTCCTTGTCCTTTAACTAACAAATTTTTTAAAGTCACGTGAAGGATTTTTTGATACATCATTTAAAAACACCACCAAAATAAATAAATGAAAATAAAGATGAAATAAAGGTGACCCCAAAGCCCTCTGTGAAATTTTCGAAATGTCATCTCTATTAATTAAAAACACATAGGAAGAATGTCTTATAATACAAGCATGTGACAAAATGGTTTTTTTCCCTTCCTTATTGGTTTAACAAGATTGCAGGACTGATTTTGACCAAGAAATACAGAACAATAAGCTGTGGGAATACTTCCACAATATTAAGTGTGCTGTTGTTTTTCAAGTTTTCTGGCAAACAATACAAATAATTTTAAAAAAAATGAAATTGTCTATTTAATTTCTTTCCTTTGTGTGAATGCACATGTGAACTCCAAAAAATAGTAAGCTTCGCTCTTTATATTCATAAAACTGGTTTCCACCATATTGCATTGTCGATTTAAACAGAACCAGGGAGGCAAAATCCTGCAGATGCTCTGGGTAGAAACATCATGGTGAGCAGTGTCTGCTCTGCTGTAGCTGATTTATATCATCAGACAACTCCAGAGGTGCTTTACAGTGTGAGTGGTTGGATGCTGAAAGATTTTGTTATGGAGTCTCTTTGCTGGAATAAGTTTGCCTTACTGGTTACTGCATCACACTGTATTTCTTCACTACACAGGAGTAAAAAAAACAAGAGGCCCTTTAAGGTCGCTTTAAAGAAGAAGGTTTTGCAATGCAGAAATAAATGAAACTGGTATCTGCTCTGACCAATGCTTGTCGATGTAAGTTCCCTGGGGGGTACACCTCAGTTATATGTTGAAGGCCATCCCTGTTGAACCTTCCACACCTGACAAGATGCCCCTTAGTCAGAAGTGACAGAAGCCCCATTCAGACACAGCAGAAAAGAAAGGCTGTGTGATTTTTTATTATTGTATATTGCTAATAGGGTCCTGCCTTTCAAGCATCTCTGATACACTTTGTTAACAAAATTTCCAGAAGAACTTCTAGGGAAACAGTTTGCACGGATAAAACTCAATCTCAAGATCCTGTGTTTGCAAGCTGTGCAAATCAAAAGTTTTCTAAAGAATAGCTCTTTTGTAATATGCGCTGCAAGTATCAACCAGGCTCTTTAAACAGTCTCAGCAGCCCCACCAGCAGGATGCCCAACCCTACTGACTGATCTTCCAGAGCAAACAGATGTTTTAAGATACTCAGATTTATTGCACTTTGAAAAGCTTATTAGAAGAAGCAAACTAAATGTTGAATTTTTACAATCCAGTATGTAATCATATACAAGTGCATTAGAATAAACTTCTCCCCTTCCACACCCAACTTCATCATTGGAATGGAAATTATGGTGTTAGCACTTCGGAGAGAGAGTTGCATCTGCATGCAGTGAGAGGAAGAGATCACATAATGGTTTGTAAGGCATATCAGATTTATTCTGTGAGGTAGAGAAAGGTCTTTTAAAGGTCTTACTCCACTTGTGGAATGAATTTCTTATCATGTATAAATTCTGTGTAAAACATTTCTTTTTCCAGGATGTAGCTTGTTTTCTGAGAGGGGAGAGAGAAGCTAAATATTTCCATTCCTGTATAATAGAAAATCCTCTGATTTCAAAAAGATCACACCCTGAGTGGTTAGTTAATACTGGAAACATAAAAAGATACACTGTTCTGAAATATCGTTTCATTCCAGCAAAGCTTTACTAACCAGAAACAGAGTGAACAATTTTTCAGTATAACCAAAGAATAATGGCAATTTTTATAGGAAAGTAAATATAATTTTGGTAATCAAACTTAAAGCAAATTTTCTAAATTTTATAAAATATATTAAAAAACCCAGAAACAAGCCTCAGAAGCTGTTTTGAGTTGGTTCATAACCATATTTCCTTTACTAAAACAATAAATATTCTGGATTTTATTTCATACAAGAAGCTTACAGTACACAGCAAAAGGCATACCTAATTTTTTCCAAGAAAAAGTGAAACAGATAATCTGATAAAACGGCATCAAAATTCTTCCAAGGAGAGCTTAGGACATGAAAGTGATTTAGTGACACTAGTCCAAACAACGATGAACTCATGAAGACAGTTTCCATTGGCTTCAGCAGGCTTCAGGAAGGGCACAAAATGATTAATGGAACTGCTGACAGGGGAAGAGATTCAACTGGCAGCCTTGTTTCTTTATGCCATTGCCCCTCTTCCCAGAGTGAACTGTATCCCCTCACTTTGGGAAGTTTTCCCATGTTTGGCTCCCTCTGACCACAAGGACTGGGCCTCGGCAGGGAGCCATTCCCCAGTGGTAGGAATGCAGGGAGCATCCCCACCATTCCAAGGAAGATTCTGGCCATAACAGAAGTGAATGCTAGAAGGCAATTAGTTAATTGTGCTGTCAAATGGAGACTGATTTCTACAGCTTCAGATTGACTAGTTTTGTGTTATTAAGTGAGCCAGTTGCACTTTTCACAACTGGTAGCAGACAGGTTCTCCTCTTTGGTTAGTGAGAGGAAACAAAAGCATTTTCTTCCTGGATGATCAAGTCCTTCAAGTCTATATATCAGTTTACATTCCCCCTTTTTAAGACAGCTATATCACTATTCCACAATATTAAAATGCCACATTCTATTGCAGGCCAGCAGGAAAAAAATTCTGAGATAAAATTTTTAAGATTTTTTGTATTTTATTTGGATTATTTTGTAGATATGGTCACACACTTATTGTTATCAGTTATTCTTTTTACTTATTCACAGTTGTTATATTCTTTAGCAAAATGTTCTGGTTCAGTCTTCTCTCATTGAAGAAACATGGCCACAAGTTGTTAGGTCACTACGATATTTAGGAATTCACCTGGGTTTGTAATAGACACCAAAATATTAGCAGATGGCAAAGCAATTGAATGATGACGTGTCCTTGGCAACCCAGGATTTCATAACCTTCCAACCGGACTTTAACAACATGATCTATCTACCATGAAAATTCCAGTCTTTAGGAAATTGCAGTTAGCACAGAGCACAGCAACAGACATTTTCATCAAAGGGGGATGCTGTGTGTGCCAGCCTTGTCTTCTGACTGCCGTGCCTGTTCATCCACTGAGTATTGCATATAGTTGAGATTGCATGCTTCTCTGCCAGGACTAATTTGAGGGCTGCAGATCTTGAAAGACATTATCTGTATTTCAGGACCTCAACCATTTTCAAATATTACTCTCCTCAGGTGAACATAAGTGCTACATTATTTTAAAAAAAGAGGGGTTTTGTTTGGTGTAGGGTAATTTTTTTGTACTAGTCAAGACCACTTCAAACACTTTCATACCAGCTGCAAAACAGTTTTTCAGCTTTCACTAAGACTTACAAAGCATAAAGTGGCCTCCTTATCTATTCTTAAAAATGCAGAAGAAACCTATTTTGACAGTTCTTAGCAATGCTGCTTTAGGCATTATTGGACTGCTCACACCAATTTGAGGAGAACTGAGTGCAATGGGGCTGTCCACAGAGCTAGTTCAAACATCAGAAATGCGGTGGCCATGTTAATTCTTCCTGGATTAATCAGCCCTGCCAAGGCGTCCCATGCATTAGTCCATGTGGAGCACTGACATGGCTCCAGCCCCTTTTTCTGGGCATCAGGTCCTTCAGAGCTGGACTGGATTTGTCTCTGTTCCACTGCCTTGTGCAATCCCAACACGTTCAGTGGTACCCCTGGAGCAGTTTAACAAGTAGAATTATCTCTGTGTGACTTTCCCCTTGATTTTACCATATCCATTCAAGGTAAAAAGACATTATATGCACTCATTATGTCAGCAAATTAGAATACCAAATACCCAAACAGATCGCTTATCCCCAGTAAACTGACACACCCAAAATTCCCTAGGGATGGCAAATCATTAACTCTTACTTTTGATAGGCATGCAAACTTTCCATTTCATGAAAAATTCCAAAGCCTCTCAAAGGTCTTCTGTTCTGGAATGAAGTCTGTATCAACAAAAATGGCTGATATGAACAAAAGTACTCTAATTTTTGAGGAAGTAAAAGTGTTAAAAACTGTGTGGGTCAAATGAAGATGTTTTACTTGATGGTTATCTTTTATATATTTGGAGTTACAATGAAATCAGAATTTATGACATGAAGAAAAGGCAAAAATGTTCACAAAAAACTTTAAAGCAATTGTGCATGGTTGAAACATAATGTACATATTTTTGAAGTATCTGTAGACTTCATAGGAGAAATTCCTACATAAAAGCTTTGCAGTTTTCCCTTGGAAAAGGGCCATATAAAATAATTTTCATCTTGGTCTACCACCAAGTTTCCACTGCTCCTTTATCAAAGCAACAAGATACTGTATACTTGCACTGTGAGAGGTCTGAAAGACAGACTTCCCTCCTGTGTAATTTTTACAAAATCTGTTTACTATACTGATTAAATTATTATCTTTTCCATTTTTTTCCCTCATTTCTTACTTGGAACTGCAGTTCCTAATTAGAATTGGTGAATCAGGAGGTGAAGAAATTTATGGCTTACTTTGTTCTTGCATTTTACCTTGGGTGTGAATTCCTCCTGTCATCATATAAAGCTTAAAGTTGTTATTTCTTTATAATGTCTTAGGTTAGATTTATGAGAATTACTAGAATTTCTCATGATTGGGAGAAATCATATCCTCTTCTTTTTCTGCTCAATCTCCTCTAATTTTCCATTTGTTTTAAATCAGTATGACGTTGGTCTGATTTGTGTAGTTATTGCTGGAATCTTGCTCTTGATTTGGCTTGCTTAGGAGAAGTTGCTTTACTGTTATTTTTTTTTGATCTGATGAGGACTTTTTTTGAAACAGAAATCTTCTCTTCCAGTAACCATGTTAGTAGGCTAGTTTAATAGACCCCTAAACCCCCTCACTCCTGATGTGCTGAATTGCACAGGGAACAGACAAAACTTAATAAACAGATAAACAGACAAAACTAAATAAAACTTACCTAACAAAAGGAAAAAAAGGTATGTGCGTTTATCTGTTTGTTTGGTTTTGTGTGAGTTTTGTTTGGTTTGGTTTTTTTTTTTTTTTTTTTTTTAATGTAGATCAGTTTTTTGTTACATTTCCAACAAGTGTTTTCTTTCTTTTCTCACTCAAGGCAGCCCTTGCTGGCCAACTTGCCTTGATATGCCCTGATCTATCTCATCACGTATGATGTAGTAGGGTCCTAGTGGGACATAACGGTGTGATATTCAGAGGTTTCTTGCATCAAATGAGGAGTTGGGTACTTAACTCTGGGATGCATGATATTCTGCACATCTGATTCAGGTGAGGACACGAAGGAGTGAACAGAAAATATTAACTAGCACCCTAATATAAAATAACAAAGAAAGAGTTACTCAAGATGGTGTCTTTGTTGAAGAATAACGAGTTTCTGCATGGCTGGTTTCTCATGCCAGATGCACACAGAGTAAGTTTGTAACCAGGTCAGGCCTCCAGTTATAAGTGGCAGACATTTTCAATTCTTAAGAAAAGTAAACAGTTTTTTGTACAATAGCCTGTTGTTAGAGCAGCCATGTAAAAGGTGGGCAACCTGAGATGAGTTCTCCATTTCAAGATAACTAAACCCACATCTCCTATAAAATCACAGTAAAATCTTTAGAGAAAATTCTTGAACTGAAATGGCCTTAAAGATGGGGACAGTTACCTATCTGCTGTGCTGCCTCTGAGAACGGCAGCATTGTTGAACCTAGGAGAATTCCTCAAACTCTTGGGTTTAGGTTTCTCTCACCCGAGATTCTGGGCTGGTGGTTCAAGTGGGTCTTTTTCTGCCCTCTGTGATCTCTGAAGGCTTTAGGTCTGTCGCGAGAATTAGTGGGAGTCTCAAGGTCCTGGTTTTCTTGTTTTCTCGCATTGTTTATTAATTCTTATCTTACAAGTTCTTTGTGTCTGGCCAAGGTGTTCACAGCAGCTCAGACACGATGTGACTCCCTCCCCCTCTGATGGGAGGTCGCTTTGCCTTTATTCAGATAACTACATACTTATTATTTACCATTTCATACCAATGCCTAGTAACTATACTAGAAGGGTCTTTCTACTTTGACCCAATCCCCTCAAACTATCTTGTGCCCATGTCCCTGCAGAAGATGGATGCCAAGGGAGAAGAAGGACTCAGGGCAACACCCTAATTCCTCCATCTTGTCCCCCAGTCAGCTCCATTCTAAAAACCCAAAACTACAAAATCTTTCCACCTGGTGATAACTACACTATGTCTGTTACACATTTGTAACTTGTAATTCCTCTCTCTGTTGGAAGTTTTTCACATGGACTGAAATCAAGGACTGTGTCTTCCTGGGCTCTGTGCCAGGCAAACCCCCCTGCACAGACCCCAGACCCTCTTTCTCAGGTCTCAGGCCTCTCTACGGAGGTCTGTGACCTTCCAGGGCACCCAGAGGGATGCCCTGGACTCTAACATCAAACTTAGTGACTTTTTCTTGAAAAAAAAAAAAGTGGAGTTATCTGCAGCCTCTCAGATATGATAACAGTTAGTTGGGGTGGTTTTGGAGGTCACTATCTTAATTGTCTTATTTTGGTCCAGTTGTGGTTTTTTGCATCTAAGTGCTATTTTGGAGCTCATCTGGTTTCAAAAGTAGAAATTCAGGTTTTACCATTAGGCAAAAAACTATCATTCTCTTGATGCTTCAAAATAATTCTTTTTAACAGCCTGAGCTCATGTATTATTTTGGAGAGTTCCTTAGTTAGAAACATCTGATAGTAGGCCCTAGGCCAGAGGAAAATCATATGGGGCATTCATCAGCTGAACTACCACACTAGATTTTGCTGTCAATAAAGAAACATTTAGTCAGCTTGTCTGCTTCCTGTATATGGAATTAAAACAATGAGAATCTATGTTGTTTTCCTATTTTGTTGCATATCAAGTGATTTGGGCAGCTACTTCATATCTTCCTCTTGAAATGGTTTATTTGAACTTACCTGAATGTTAAAGTCCATGTACAATCTGCAGCTATCATTACTAGTCTTGGAAGACTCATTTTTTAAATATACAAATATTTGGGCTCTTATTACACGTTCTACAAAGTGTAGAGCTCATGGGGATTGATTTGATCACCAGGATGACCTGCTAAAAAAGGCTGATGGATTCTTCTAAGATAAACAACGTTTGAAATTTATCAAATCCTTTAAAAATGCAATTTTATTGATAAGTTCATTGAAGAAGGAACTATGGAAGTTTTTGGTACATTATTATAGTGGCTCAGTACCATCACTGTTAAAAAAAATGCACCTAATTTTGATCCTAATTTTGTCAAGGTTCGATTTCCAGCTATTTGATATTATTACCTTTTTGTTAGCTCTGTTGAAGACCCATCTTATTATGAAATTTCTGTTTCCCATGTAGGTATTAAAAGACTGTGATTAAGTTATCTCTTGATAAATTAAGTTGACAATGTCTCTTGAACCTTTCACTGGAAGATATATTTTTCAATTTCATTTTCCATGCTTTTGTTGTATAAATGTATCCCTTTTGTTGTATCCCCAAAACCTCTCTAACTTTTCAACAGATTTCCTTAATTTTAGAAAGCTGAACTGGACAAATATTTAAATAGTTGTGATATGCTAAAAAAGCTCAACTTCTGCTTTTTAAGTTGCAACATATATAAATGAGAGTTTTATTAACCCTGTAAAAAAAAAAATACAGCAATGTGAAATGTCCAGGATGCAGATTGAATAACACAACAATCTTCATGGTAATTTTTCCTCTTGGAAAAGTTTCTCATTCTCTAGGTATGGTCTGCATTTTTCTCATGTGTACAACTTCATATTTAGCCATTTCAAATTGCAGTTTTATTTATCTGAAAAATTAGGCAATGTAGTTGGTTATTTTGTACCACTGACATTATCAATGCAATGTTTCCCATTTGTTAGGGCTTAATATTTTTTTTGGCGTCTATGCCTTTGCTTGCAACTTTAGAAAGTCTCAGGATATTGTGAAGATAAGTCAAGTATGTAATTCAAGCTTGCATTTATTGAAATTTTACGGTTCTCAACTAAACTTATAAGAACATAAAATCAGTTTCCAATGATCCATTTTCCACAGATATTTGCTGATTAACATTTACTGTAATTTAATATAGTTTAATTTTTTTTGCACTAATTTCATTTCTGCTGTTCCATGAGTTGGTACAAAGCGGAGACTTTTGATCTGTCTCCTGAGAATGGTTTGCCTCTCAAAGGTCATTCAGTGTACAGCAAAGCAACTTTTCTGACTTATAACTTTCTTGTAAACTATTAATTTGTTTTACCTCTGTTGCACCCACTCATAGGCAGTCCAGTGTAAGTGGATTATGGGCAGAAAAAGCTTTCCTGTTCTGTCATTTCAAATCTCTCTGCTTTTTTCTCAGAAGGTCAACTGCAAAAGACCTCCAGCAAAATCCTCAGTCAATCATTTTAGAACAAATGTCATCTTGCTTCTTGTATCCCATATGAAGCCAGGAAAGTTACGGAGACTCTGGAACTAAAAACCTGCTCTCTAGGCTGATTTTTGAAACTCAATGCAATATCCCCTACAATATAGAGAGGTCTGTGAGACTGAAGGAAGATTGCAAATCAGCATGTTTCCTATGAGCTGCTTCTCCAACTTTGGCTGAACATTTCAGTTTTCTGTGTGGTTTTGGGTTTGTTCTATGGATATCCAGTGGTAAGCTTGATTGGAAATAAAGTAAAGGGTACAGTTCAAATACTTTCTATCTTATTTCAAATATCCTGGTTTTCTTTTTTTCCATTCATTGAATAGAATGGATTCTTTTTCTCATGGGTTTTTAGAACCAAATCTTCCAACCAGAGACTGTGTCTGGCACAAACCATCCCTGCACTTCTTTATATGTTTATGGTCTGGCTTATCAAGTGACTAGACAGGGTTCTATTTCACTGAGTGCTTCTCCCTTGAACATGGATCTTATTTTGTCCTATCTCAGGCTATTTTCTGAAAGCATATTTGCCATGGACTGAGGAATATTAGACTGTGGCATGACATGAAAATAGAGATTGAATGGTATTACAGAACATTACTTCTCGTGTAGGTAATTACAGAAACATGTAGAGATTTAGCTGAAAGACTCCTATTAGTAGCAGCAAAAACCTCATGGCTAAATGCTTGTGCGAGGATTAGGAAGTTTGCAGATTTTCAAATTTTATTGAAGGGGTGGTAATGCAGCATCATAGAGTAAAGCCCTCTTGTTCTATGAAGTAGGTGTAATATAAGCAGCTTTAGAGAAAATCTCTTCCCTTTTCCCAATGGAGAGCATTCATGAGGTTCTGCAGTGACCTCCCTGAGCCAGGAGAAGGTATTCATCTCCTATCATTCAAGGCCAGCTACAAATGAAGAGAAGATAAACATGAAGAAACTTCTCATGGCAGGTTCCCTCCTCCCTTTGCTACATCAGTGAAGTGGGCAGCGTGAAAGCTGGGCAGGATGAACACAAAGGTTCTTCCACATCTCAGAGGAAAAGGAACATACACTGTAGCATCAAGGTGAAATCCCACCTACACAGAAAACTCAGTGGAGCAAAACAGGCGTTTTAGATGGCATTTCACTGGGCTAAATGGTGGCAATAGATGGCATTTCACTGGACTAAAATTATTTTTTAGCAAAGAATAGGAGCAAATGCTCTCCTTCCATGTAAATCTTCACATCCAGCTCAGGCGTTGCTTCAGAGACCATAGTTAAAGGCCATGAGGGGCTGGAGGCAGTGAGAAAAAAGGGTGGCCATCCTGTCTTTGTGAAAAGATAGGTCAGTGAAGTGATTTCAGTGAAGGAGAAGTTCACAATCCTGTGATCTGTGAAGGAAAGACGGGGAAATCTGTGTCTTGACAAAAAAAGCTGAAAGATCAGTGGGATTTGTGAAGTGTCGTATGTGGCACAGGGAGAAATGCAGAAGAATAACACTCATTTTCAGGTAACACGGGAGCCGTGAAGGGAACTGAGCCAAGGGCCAGTGGTGTGTGTAGTGAAGAAGGGCTCAAAATGATTGGAGAGTTCCCACAGAGACTATACAGGACTGAGTTTTATTTGGAAATTAGGAAAGTGCACATGAACAGTGTGGAGGTGAGGTATAACAGGTGATTTTCTCATCTGTTTTGCAATTGCCATTCCTGCAACATGTGATGGAGACAAACAGCAATGGCAACTTGTTGCAGCAAAGATGTTCAAAAAGGCTCAAATTAAAGCCAAATGAAAATAACAATTTAATAATTCATAGCACAAATGAATCTTAAAGGTATATTGTTTTACTTTGTGATTATGCAAAAGATTTGCACTGAAAGCCAGCAAAAATACACCATCATCTATTTCAGGAAAAATACATAAAAATTACCTTTGAGCAATAACTGCTTTATTTAGATTCTATTTATTGGGTGTTAAGTTCTAACTGGGGCTTTATAATTTAATTAAAAATGAAATTATTTTTGTGTTCCATTCCCAAAATTGAGGAAAGCATTGGGGAAATTGATTAGAAACTAGAAAAGAAAAGTAAAAAGCAATGAAGGCTCAAACATAAAAAGAGAAATTAAAGTGTCATATGTAATCTCATTTTGTTTGATATTGATTCCATTCATTCACAAAGGATGATGCTTAAGGTATTACTAAGAAAATGAGCATTTTTAAAGGCTATAAAATAATGTAACATTGCAAAATTATAACAGATTTCCAAGTTTTAAAAACTCATTGGTACACTTTAAAAAGACTCCATTTTTTGTCTTTTGTTTCTCGTCATAGAAATGACTGCAGTTTATATGCCAACAGAAACACTGATGAGTGACTCAAGGTTTTAGTCTGTAGCACTGATAACTTTCCACTTTGTCTGCAACAGTAGCTGCATCAGTACTCTGAAGTATAGACAGAAATAGCTAACTTCATCAGATGCTATATGGCTACACAAGGTTTTAAAATGCAAAAATCACTATGAACTCTGCTATCCATCACAATATGTTATTCTCTGATTGAATTTTAAAATATATTATAAATATTTTATTTTAATATAAATGTTATATATGTAAATAATATATTTTCTAAAGTAATTTTAATTAATTATAAATAATATATTAATTATAAAATTATATAAAGGTAACTTTCTGCTAAAATTTCACCTGAATGGATCGAACATATTGTTTCCGCTTTTGTGAACACAACTGTGCTTCAAAGTGTGTATATTTTAATTTGAAGTCCAGATTCTGTTGATTTCCCTTAGTCAGGTTGTGTCAACCCATGGAACCAACTAAAGTAACTAGAATTTCTCCATACATTTGGCAATATATAAAACTGAAAAGCATACCAGAAAGAACTGTGGTTTTAAGTCTGTACAGTTATGCCACATTCTCACCTTTATGAGGCATAACTTGAAGCCATGCAGAATGAAGAATGTGTGGAGATCAGGAATCCATGGTAAAATACTTCTAAAACTCATAGACCTGGGCCCAGTTGAGCCCAAACATTGACATTTTAATCTGAAACATTTTTCTGAAACAATCTTCAAGTACAGTGAAAACATAATGATAGAAATGATCTGTGTGATGCCAAATGCTGCTGTTTTCAGCAGTATTGGCAGTATAAAAAGTGCAGGTGGTCATCTTCTTGCACTCCACCTCCTTTTTCCACATTTTCCTGTTCTTTCCTTTTCCTTTTTATCACTTTAAAAAAATTATTATTTATTTAGACAATGGAAAAGCAGAGAAAAGTTTTAAACAACAAAATAAACTGTATCTGTGAAAAGCCCAGGTATTATGATGGGCTCAGAACAGTACATTCTTACAACACCACTATTTCTTTGGAATTCTTGGACTTATGGCCTTAACACAAAGTCATTGAAATTACCTGGAGTGTGCAGAGGAGCTGACAGTGTTTAGTCAGTAATAGTATCAATAGTGCTACCTTGCTTTGCCATGGGATTCGCTGCAAACAAATCACTTCTCCCCAGCCTCTGTCTTCACTGCCCAAACAAGTGCTCCTCTCTCAGTCACCTACCTCTGTTAGTAGGTGTGGGATTTGTGCTTGTGCAGGTCTTATATGTTAGACAGATCCTTATTCCAACAATCTGTCTTTCCTTTTAATGCCTCTCACCTAGACCCATAGTCATATCACAAACATAATGCCTCCTTTTGTGCAATGTGATGAGAAGGAATTTTCAGGTCCTGGAGTTACTTGTTAAGTCAGGAAAGATATTTTTGAACATTGGTTTTTATTTCCTTCAGCAGTAAATCATCTTTGTGGTAAGGATAATGTCATATGGTGCCATGAATTATGTCCCAAAATCCATACAAATGCATGTCTTTGGTGGAAGGTCTGTTCATTTTTTAGCATTTCATAAGAGTGGAACTTTGAATGACGTTACCAAAGAAGAAGGAAAATCTGCGTAAGCATGATTTCCAGCATTGGCCTAGCTGAATAAGAAACAAATAGTTGAACAGAAGGAAATGGTGATGATGCTTCAGAATGACTAGGGCCAGTAAGTGTGGAAAACCCCCCCAAACCCTACAGTATTTCAGCCAGATGGCTGCAAGATGACTTCAAGTGAGACAGCACTCATTGCCAACCTGTCCTTGCATAGCAAAGAGAGGAAAAACCCAATCGTCCCTTGTGTCTTCCTTCTGAGGATGAGTTCCAAGGAGGCCCCTCCTACCTGGCAGGCTAGAGATGAAGCTTAGTCAGATTTTTATTGCTCCCTGGTTTGCATCCCTTCCAAGGCTTCCAGCCATTTCATGGCCTAAGCAGGCAGGGCAGCTTTTGCAAACTGCTTGGAGGAATGCTGTCATCCATGGGGATCATGTTTCACCTCCCCCAAAGTGGAGGGATGCCCAGAAGGAACCATGCCAGGGAAATCTCTAGTTTCAGAAACTCTCCCTTTAGCATAATTAAGGGAGAGCTTCTAATGCCAAGAAGATGCTACTGGGCTTCCTAGGGCTGAGGCACTTTCCCACTTGGCATCCTGTATTTTGGAAACAATGGCAACAGCCTGTGCTTCTTACAACGTTTCCAGATAAGAGTTCCAGGAAGAAGTTTCTATCTATGTTCCAGTGCATGATTAAAGACCTACTTTGAGCTAACACAGCACACACTGGGTTTTCCCCATCCACCAACAGCAAAATAATCTTGGCTTCTGAGTGTTTCTTATCTCCTGGTTGTTTATAATCCCAAAGACTACTTTTTGTTTATTTAGCTCTTAAACACAGACACAAAAGGCAGGGTGAGCAGGATTGTCTCTCTATTGACATCATCAGGGGATGCAATAGCTTTCACCATAACTTTAATTTTTTTAATTTCAATTTTATTCAAAATCTATGCAACTATATCAACATTTGCTTTTTTAACACTGTAAATATACATCAGTTGAGTCCCTGCAAGAGAGGAAAAAGCTAGTTCTTACTTGTTTTCCTACTTAGGTGGCACAAGTGAACTCTTCAGTAATGTAGGCTATGTGCTCAAAGAGTGGGAGTTACCTTTTGAATTGAAAAAGGCAAAAATTATTTGCCTTTTTTGACCGCCTCTCTGTCATTTACAAATCGCCCAAGGCTGTAGTCAAGTTTGATACACTGCTATGTCTTGTTGCAGTTCTGAATGAATGTTTATGTCTAAGTAATACATCCCTGGATAATAGATTTGGAATATTGACTTAATGGTTCAAACTGTTTCTGTAATAGAGGACAAATTAATGCTTATCTTTTATTTTGATATTTTGGTGGTTTGGTGGTTTTAGTTTGGTTTTGTCAGCTTCCCAGCAGCTAAATCTTGACCTTTTGGGAACCTTTTATGTAATCATGAAGTTCCTTCAGATTTCCAAGTCATATATGAAAGACTGGCAGGAAAGCAGTAATTCTTCTGCATGAAACATTTGAAATTATCTGAAAAATTTTGGCTCCTCAAGGAAATAAAAGAAAATTATTTCCCATTAAAGGAAAAAAAAAAAAAGAGAGAGAGAGAGATAGGGAGAGAGAGACATTGCAGCACAGATTAGTCAATGGGGATTAGACCATCTGCAGATCAGATGCTGCTCTGGCCTGCTTATAGCAAAGTGTTATGATGAAAGGCTCTTTCTGTTCCAGTCCTGAAATCCTCTCCTGAAACTGAGATTCTGTCCTAGGGAAAGTTTTGACAAACAAATTAATTTCTGTGGAAAAGTTTGATGCCAATGGCAGAAATTTAGTTGTAAGAAATCCTACTGAAAAGAAGCTGTACAAGAAGCTCAGCATCTTTGTTAGTTTTCCTTTGCCCTGAAGAAGCCCACCTGAAAGACCTGGAAGTAATGTCCTTATCGCTCTCCTGTATTCACCTTTTGATACATTTCTACCTTGTTTCTTAAATATTCCCTTTTTCCAAATACTTTGTTCATTTTGCATTGAAAACATAAAGTAGGACTCCTACAGAAGCCTTGAACTCTAGGACCACCCACCCCCATGTCTGTTATGGCCACAGACCAGAACTCTGGCTCTGTTCAGCAAAAGGTGTACCTAATTTCTACTCTTAAATGCTTTGTCTTATCTGGGGCCTTAGAGTGTGACCCTGCAAGCCTTATACATACAAGTAGTCTCTGTTGTCCTTATATAAGTAAGAGTTAACTGCTTGTGCATGTAAACATTGCAAGGTGAGTCCCTTTGAATATCATTATCCCAAATATAATAACTGCTTTGCTGAAACTTGCATTGTCTTTCCGAAAACAACTCATATTACTCAATAGAGAATTGTGGAGGAAAAAAAATGCAACATTTTGAAAGCAGGAAAAGGTCATATGAATGCTGCCCAAGATTTTTGATTGAGTAATGTACTTTGGAATAACTTGCTGTGATTTTTTGGCAGAACACTGTTTATTGTTCAAGTGAAATTTTTCGCAGTTAATAAGATGGTCAGTTGCAGGTATTGAAAATATTTGCCCTGCCAAATACCACAAGAGTGAAAACCTTCAAGCTGGTTGAATAATGAAACAGAAATCATTCCAACAAACTGCTTGACAGCTGGTGGAGAAATTTCCAGAATATTATATGACCCAAAATGAAACTGTTCTATTGACTAAAAATAAACAAACAGAAAAACATTTCTGAAGAAAATTGTCAAAATATTTTGATTATGTTATTTGCAAGGAACTGTTTGGCAGAGCAAAACTGCTTGATGGTTGATTTTTTTTTTTTTAAAGAAAATACTATACTTTATCCAGTTACTTCTCTACATTCATAGACTTCTTTCCACTGGCCACATGATACCATCAGTTTTTAAGCAGATTCTCCAGTGGTGTTCATGGAAAATTCTGCTTAGAAAGCTCTGGTTAATTCCTTCTGCTTTGCAAGCAGAGAGAGAGTATGAATCACAGCACTGAAATTGAATTTGGACAATAAAACCCAAAAAATCCACACGAATGTGTGATGATTCAGGAACAAATACTGCTTTCAGGAACTAATATGCTAGGCCTAATATGGATGAACACTTGGTGTTACTGAAAATACAACTCAGCTTTTGCTGACACTGTTTACAAATGATATTCACATATCCTATCCCCATGTTCTGTATGTAAGGCAGAAAAATGGTTTTCTGATATGGGCACATCTGGAGTTTGCCTACTTCCAACGATCTGAAATGCAACTCTGCCATAAATTACTAAAGACACACTGACACCTTCCCTAATATCTCAAGTTAAAAAAATGTACTCAAATTCTGTAATTACTTTAGTACAAAAATACAAAGATGTCTGCATTGTTTTTATGAATTTCAGGGAATGAAAATGGCAATAAATAATTCTCTTCTTATGGAACATGAATAAGTATCTCAGAGAACCTAAATCCAAATTTGATTTAAATTTGGAAGGACTTAGCAACACAGCAGCAGCAGCAGAAGTCTTGTAAAGTGAAATACACCCAGCCAAGAGTGAATAATGCATTACCTCAACAACCAATCCTCCCTTTCCAGTGAAAAGAGCAACTGGACTCTTACACAAAGCCTCAACTCACTGTTTACATCCTGAGGGTAAAAAAAAGAGAAGATATTTAGCATACACTAGTTCCTTGGATAAAGTATCTGTACTTTGTAATTGTGTATGTGTGTTACTTAATCTGTTTCCCACCTATTACCCCAGGGGAAAAAAAAAGAAAAAAAAAAGAAAAAAAAAAGGACGAAAAAGTATAAAGAGGGAAAAACTGCAGTGTGCTTACAATTCAGATCAGCCATCTACACCATAGATCTGTTGTGTTCAGCCTACTTAGTCACTGAACGTGGCTAAGATGCTCAGGAGTTCCCAGTATACCCACCCACTTGAGATAAGGTTGTAAGTACTGTTCTTGGGACTGCTAAATTTGCAACCAGGTTAATTGTGTACAGCATCTGGGAAGCCTCAGCTGATTCCTGCGGAGACGCTGATGTTTATTCACGGTGCTGGGAAATCGAGTCGTTAAAATAGAAAGCAAAACCAGGGGCAAACACTGATGGTTCAACCCGAGCGAGAAGCCCCGGTGATAAAAGGCTCAGGAGAGGATGCCAGGGCTCGTACGAAGTTTTATCCTAAGAGGCTTTGTGCAAGCGTAGCTGCTCATTGCTCGGATCCCCCTGTGAGAGCGGGGAGAGCCCCGAGAGGCGCTCCCTGGCGGGTGGCCCCGCTGCGCCGCCCCCCCGGGCAGAGCCCCGCACCCGCCC
>VWZU01012878.1:587546-595046 GCA_013397095.1 Sterrhoptilus dennistouni
AAAAAAAAAAAGTAGTAGTAATCTCAACCCAAATCTAATAATCTCAATTATTAGTTTTTCAAATTTTGACAAACAAATTTTGGCTTTTTCATATGCACAGGGACTCAAAAGTATTTTGTTAGTATTATTCTGTTAACACATCTCTCATATATGTATTTTATTATATAATTACCTGTAGTTCTCACTTCACAAATTCTCATTAACACTGATGGGAGTTTTGCACAGAGCACCAGATATTGCTGCATCTTGTAACTACTGCACCATTGCAGAAAGAACCACATCCATTTTCAAAATATTTATCCTGGTAAGCTAAATGTGTAGAAAATATAACTACATAAAAATATTATGTTTAATACGGTGTAAAATATAAAAATATACAAATAGGAAGAGTGTATGCTGCATTAACTCACTCCAGCTGCTAAGCATTGAGTATTTCTTGTTATTTACCACAGATTTCTGGAAATCCCAGTCTATAATAAGTTCTTAAAATAAAACTGAAACCACAGATACTTAAAAGATGTTTGGGAAATTGTGGAGGATGTGTCCAGAGAAAACTTTTCAGAAAAAAGTCTCATAATAAATGTAATGATTGGCAAACAGGTTGCATTATTGTTGTTGTTATTATTATAATTTTGTTGTTATTTTTATTACTGGTAGTCCTAGTAGAAGTTGGAAGGATAAAGCACAAAAGACAGAAATATGTCTGTAATGGAGAAGCTCTACATTATCTACTCTGTCTCTGTATGTCCTCTGGACTTTATAAACAGAGGCTGCCTCTCCTGCTTCAGGAGGCAGGGGTGGGTTCCTGGGGAGCAGTGATTGTAACAGGGCCCACTACTGCTCACTGCCCCATTTGGCATGGTGTGTTTTTTTACTGAGTCCCCTGGTGATCAAGTTGCACCTACTTTGATTGTGTTTTCCTCTGTGTAATTAAAAAGGTATCGTACTCCATAAAATGTATTTACAGTAATCTCCAGATAGTAGGGGATACACCTTATTTTCCTTCAGGGGAAGGAGAGTTAAATAGAAGATGAATTCAATGAAAGGATAGGGGCTTTTAAATAAATAAATTCGTGTGAGAGAACTGATATTCTCTATTAATTCCAAACTACATGGTCTCTTTTCCAGCCATGGTATATTTAATTTAAAGACCTTAGGTTAAAAACCTTTTATACAACTATTTGCAGAACTGAAGCGAATGTCTTTAAAAAAGGAATTTTAATTAAATTTTAGATCACCATATCACTTAGGAGTTTTAGTATCTTGATTCTTCACTTTTTCTAAATTTTGAAGTTTCCCACTGAGCATGGGAAAAGTTTGGAACTCTATTTTTCAGAAGTGTCTAGAAACTAGAATGACAGCTAGTCAAAGAATGACAGCTCAGTGCCCGAGAGTGCTGGTACTTAGAGTCATAGATTCCTAGAGTATCCTGAGTTGGGAGGCTCTCATGAGGATCATTGATTCCAAATCCTGCCTCCACATAGGGCAACCTAAAAGTTAAAACACGTTAAAAAATATAAACTGTGGGGCTGAGCATCATTCAAACACTTTTGGAATACCAACTGGAGCCTTGGGACAAGTTGGTTATACCAGTCTTGGCTCTCTTCAAGAGCTTGTTCCAGTCTTTGACCACCCTCTTAGGGAAGAACTTTTTCATAATATCCACTCTAAATTTCCCCTTATGTAGCTTTATTACATTCCATCACTGGACAAGAAGACATCAATGCCTTCTCCTCTCCCTGTCATGAGGAAGTTGTAGATAGCAATGAGATCACTCTGCACTCTCCTCTTCTCTGAGCTGAATAAACAAAATATCCTCATCTACTCCTCATAAGTCATGCCTTCTAGTCCCTTTGGCATCTTTGTTGTGCTCCTTTGGGCACATTATAATGTATTATGTTGTCCAAAACAGTGCAGAGTACTTGAGGTGAGGCTGAGCCTAGTGACGCAGTCTCTTCTTTCTGCCTGTGCAGTATGCTGTGCTGACACACCCCTGGGCACCACATGCCCTGCTGCTCTCAAGGGCACACTGTTCACTCATTTGAACTGATCATCAACCATGTAGTCACTGTGGGATTTCAGGGACTTCAATACTTGTTTGGATATCCAAGGATATGGAGAAAGCCCTTGGCCTCAGCCCCTCCCTGTCTCTGATGGTCCAGTGTGCTCATATGGTTTTTCCTGTCCCACACACCTTTAGTGCCTGTCACTATCCAGGATGAATCAGAACCAAGAGGAAAAAGGTTTGGTAAGTAGAAATAAGGAACAACCCTGATAATGAAGGAACCATTAAAACTGGCATCAGACCTTCTGGAAGAGAACAAGACTCATCAAATTATCTGCAGCTTGGATCTTAGGGTGTAACCATGATCCCTGTTTAGACAGCTCTCAGCCCACTGTGCTGGGTGGAAAACAAGCTCCTACTGATTGTATTTCATTTTGGATTAGTTACTTAAAAGGCATTTCCAGTTCTAAATTGTGAAAAGTAAAGGTAGGGTAACACATCGAGATCTTTAAACACAAATGTTTGAATCTTTCATGGATAGCTCTAATGTTAATCACATTCCCCTGTAATAAGAACCTCTTATGTAAGAAACATGTGGGGAATTAGACTGTCATCAACATCTGTAAGTAGTGTAAAACTCTGAATGTCATTGTCCTGCCTTTCCTTTTGCAAAATGACTTTGCATGGACCTTTTGTAGAAGTGTGTTCATTCACAGATTGGAGTCTAACCACATAATGCTTCTTTGCCTTGCCTTCAAAACATTCTCTTTGTGGAGGATCTTCAATGGTTAATTTCTGAAATTATTAGTTCCATGGCAAATATTTTCGAGTGCAATGCAGAATCATAGTCAGAAATTCTTGTTCAGAAAACTAAAAAGAAACATGTCAGTGATTCTTATGGATTGAAATATACTCTCTCGGATCTATATCAGCATTTAGTAAACCTTTATTGTTCCGCTGTGAGTACATATAAAGATGCCCAAGGCAGTCTCACATACTTTTTCCTGCAAGCTATTAACATAAAAATATATCCTATTCATTATTCAAATTTGTGTAGTAGAAGTTTTCATCCTTAGAGAATGACAGAATGGGGCAAGGAGAAGTTAAGTGATTTATTTACAGCTTTGCTGTGGGCAAGTGAAACATAGAATTTGAAAATGTATACCGTAGTTACACATCTACTGTTCTAGATGAAAAAAACATCACAGAAAACAAACACTTAGTACTTTGGAAAAAAAATACATACTTGTCTGAACACATTCATTTACTGAATGTATCTAAGACTGAACATGTCAATATAATTTTATAGAAAAAAACCATGATATTTAAAATGTAGGGAAAAAAACATACTGAAATAGTTTTCTGCAAAGGGAAAAAAAAAAGATTTTGAACTGTTATTCCATTTCCCAGTTTTCAAAGGTTCTACATTAAATGAAAAACCTCACTCAGTATCTCCTGCATTTGCCAGTTTCTGGTGTTAATTATCTTTTGTTTGCCCTTGATAATCCTGAGGTTGGTATGCAGATAATGAAGCCCGCAGATTCATCTCAAAGTGTAAAAAACAATGGCATTGTCAATTCTGCATCACAACACTTTATAAATTATGAATGTTATCCACATTAAGGAGAATGCTAGACTTTTAAAATTACTTCCATGAATAGATTAAATTACAAGTATTATTACATTTCATTTTATTAAGTGCATCTTAGTAGTTATTAGGGCAAATGAACATGTTCTCTCAATTACATAATAACATTAGAACTAAGAATTATGCATTCACACTCCCAAATGCATAATGTGGCATTGTATATTAATCATCCCAAACAATATTTTTGGTTTATATAAAGACAATTATTACCTATTGAAAAATAATAATCTTATTGATTTATTGCAATTCAGCTCAAGGAATTGTTTTCTATATAAAAGCTTTGATTATTTTCTGGATATTTAATAATTTCTAGCTTTTTTTTTTCTTCTAGAAATAAAAAGTGGGAGCCTTTTAATTACTTTCTTTTATTAATCTAATTACAATAATACAAAGTTTATAATATATTTCATTTTTATGTGTCCTGCACAAGACAATGTAGGACACATTCAGCATACACCAATTACTTTAAGAAAACATTTGTTAATTTTTGGGTTTAGCTTTTAGCAAACTGTAATTATTTACACGGTGTGGGTTTTAAGCTACATTTTAATTCTCTCAAATTCAAGTGGTCAGATATGCAGATTATCATGCTGCCTTTTATTCAAAGGAAAAACTTTCATGTAAGTAGATTAGTATTGTTTAGGGTATTGCCTAAAAAGAATAACAAAAGCACCTGACACTATCACACTGACCTGAGTGGCAACATTTGAACTAACTGAAATGAGAGAAGGATTGAGGTTTGCACTGACATGTGCGACAGCCAGGCGTTTTAGACACCTGCAGAGCAATTGATAACACCAATATTTCCAGTTACTTTTGTAGTATCCAATTTTTATTTGGCTGTGATATATGCATTGATTGCAAACCTTGTAAATTAGTTTTCTTTATATAAGTTGTCTAGATAACTGTGTCTCATTGTTTCAAGCATTTCTAAACTTTGCATGAATTAGATTTGGCAATGCACATACTGATGTACCATTATTTACTTTAACATAACTAGCAAATTTTTCAGGATGATTACTTAAGGGATAATAATTCAATCATTAAAAAGCAATTTTTACAGTGTCAGCAATTTTTCTTTAGACAAGCAAGAGTTTGTTCTCCTTTATTGTATTCTTCTATTTCGATTTTAATTTGAGTTTACACATGCTGTCAATATCATTGCCAGAATTTGCCACTTTACAAAACACTGGTACATGCTGGACTAGTATTTCAGGGGACAGTTATGGACTCACAAGTAAAGTTACAAAAATAAATAAGAGACTACTCTGGCATAATTCATACCAGGTACAGATTATGGTGAATAAATCAGCTTTGTAAGCAAATTCGAATCACTCTGTATTTGTTGGTCTAAATATTAAAATGCTAACACATGCCTTCTTTATCATATGAGTCTTGAATACACCATATCATCTGCTTGATTCAGCAAGAATAGCATATAAATGTACAATATTACATACTCCTAAGGAATAATAAAAAGTATATTTTAATTTGATATATATTTGCATGGAAGCTCTGTCTCAGAATTTAAATGTCTTTTGTGCTGCTTAAAAACTTTCCTCTCATGTTCTGGTCTCATGCCTCCTACCAGCTGGGGTAGAATTTTTGAATACAACCCACAGAAAGCCTGTGGAAATGTCTCTAATACTGAATATGTAGAATAGGCAAATGTTCTAATTGGTCATTTCATGGGAGTAAGTAGTCACTGTAATTAAACATTGTTTTTATTAGCAATGTATTGGGTAACATGAAATGACTAGGTGATCCTTCTGGCCTAATGTTATTAACTAAACAAAGTAAGTTAGACTCTTTATCTTTGTTACATTGGATTAAAAATGACTGGAACTAACACATGTGAAGTTGACAAAATAACTAGCCTTCTTAGTTCTAATTAGTTCTTAATTAAATTGTAACAGCAGTGGTGTCAGACTTACAGCTACATTAAAATGTCTTTGAATCTGTCTGATTCCTTTAGTTCTCCCTTGTGCCAGTAAGGAAGTTTCAGACATGAAAGTGTTAACAGCTGCTTTGAAATTACTCCTATTTAAGAAGAAAAATCATATTACTTTCTTAATCTTTCTAATTCTATTCTCATAAGATGATCTTGGATTTGTTCCTTTAGCACAGACTCTTTAGTGCAGTCCTGATTTCTGTATTAATGAATTGAGAAGATGACATCAGGCTCTTAGGTAAGTGCTACAAACTCAGTCATATGATTCTTATAGTAAGATATCATGTATAAAAAATCCCCAATTTTTTTTCCTTTCTTACATCGATGTTTCTTTGAAAAGTAATAGTTGGATGTTATGTAGGTGGCACACAAAAGACCACGTAGTAGTTTATAATTTACCTTTTGATCATCACAAGAAAAATTTCTACTGGGAAATGAAAGCCAAACATAATTCACTAAAATTACACTGAATGCCCTCTAATCAATACAGATAAATCTAGAGTTTGTTGTTAAATCGATCCTCTCCTTTATAGAGATATACTGTCTTGATTGTTTTAGGGATAATTATTTCACAGAGAATTTTTACAATGATTAGTTGAAACGAGACAACAGTAAACGTGACTCGGAGCCATTGAATTACTGTGCTGCAGAGTGCATTTGTCTCTTCTAGTTTGAAGCTTACTGATATCAATACTGATTTATATAATTTCATGTGATGATGTTTTCCTGAGAGAAATGAAGTGAAGTTGATTTCGTTTCAGAAATGAACAGCCTCGGTGTTTGTTTTTCTTTTATAAAATTGTCAGCTCTTGCCAATATAAATACTCACTGATGCAGACTTTCCCTTCCTGCTTTTATCACTTAGGCTGATTCCTTGACATACATCATATTGAAAAAGTCCAGATAAACTTTAGAGAAATAACAAAAAAAAAAAATGTTTAGACTAGAAAGACAAAGGTTGAACTAAAGGATTACTTAAAATGGTGTTACTGAGCTATTTCTATACATATGAAAATGCAATTTAAATATCAAGAATTTAAAAAGTCAGAAGTTTTCCGCTTCAGTTTCCATTTGTAAATGAAGATCTTTGTAAGTCTGCATGATTTTAACAGCTTATATAGCATAAGTCAATACAAAATTTAAAAAGATAAAGAAAGAGAGAAAGGAAGAGACAGAGGGATGAGTTTCTGTGGATGAAGTAGATGTAATTGCTTGCCGTATTCTATTGAAGAAAAAGTGAATTGCAATATGTTTCTCAGAAAAAACCTGACTTCTGTAGCATTTGATTAACATAATAAAGTACATATTCTATGTGTGAATGAATAAAGGATAGTAGGCATAAAGCTTGAACTTTTGCATTATGTATTCTGTCATCTAAACTTTTCATTAGCAAGACTATGGTGAATTATATAATTTAGACAACATCCCAACTAGAATGTCTTCTAATTCAAGCAGTCTAATTGGCAATAGTTGCAACTCTGTGCAAAATTAAATAATTCTCTAATGAATAACACAATAAAAACATGTTTGTTTTTCCCCTTAAATAGTCATTAAATTTAAATGTCTAATGCAAGGAATTTCTTTAATTTAACATTAATTTTGATAGTATATGTTTTTAAATGACTGCTTAATATTAATTCTATCACCTTTTGAAGGAACAAGGAAATAAAATTTTTAGTATTTATAAGAGGAAAACATATTCTGAAATTGGTTATTAGCTAAATGTTACAAAAGTAGAAATCTACTTCAAATGATCATTTCAGAAATGTATAATTTACAGCACTTATTATGTAGCTTTCACTAGAAAACTGTACAAATGCACTCAAAAAACTGTTCTGAGAAACAAGGAGGAAATATTTATTGAAATATGCTGAATGCTACATTCTTAAACCAGGA
>VWZU01012878.1:600046-632546 GCA_013397095.1 Sterrhoptilus dennistouni
TGGCAGCAGACATTGAAACTGGAACTCTTGTTGCACCAAGCAATGATAAGGGTGTCTGTGAGACTCCCCATGCAGTAACTCCACATGCCTCAAAAACTGAGGATCTTCATACAGATACTGATAGTTTTATTCCTTATTTCTCTGTTTTATGCCCTGTCAACAGAGAACTTGACTAGTTAATTCTGAATGAGGCAAAAGCAACAGAAAAACAGAAGATCCTCTACATAAACTCCTAGAGGCATAAACATTATTTATAATGTGTCATTCTTATTTAACTGAGAGAAGTAAGTGCTAATAAATGCCCAAAATAAAGAGATTAGAAATATGATTTAGCACAGTCAGGGATGATAGTTATTCATCAGAAATACTTTTTTTTTTCTATTTATTTTCCCTCATTTTTCATTGACATAGTTTCTTAAGATATTTTTGATATTGATAGCTCAGGGAGGAGAAAATGCATGCACTGATGACTCGGAAGAGTTTCTGCCATTTGAATTTGCTAGAGATTTTATTAAATCGCCTAACTCAGGACAAGCTGATAGCATTTCACAGCCTATTTCCCCATATTCCCTAAATGCTGATTTACCAAGAATTAAATGAGTGTACATATACTCTGGAGCATGTATTAAAGCTGTGCTAAACATTTTCCATGTAACTTCCAGCTGGCAACATTTTGCCAGAAAGCCTGGTACTTAGAAATGATAAATAAATAAAACAAACAGAATCTTGTGTTGTAAAAAGGAGACAATGGAACAGCTGCAGAGCATGGAGTAAATCCAGTTTGACTTGATGTGGACACAGTGGCTAGATTTTACCCAGGAGATATTCGCAACATTTAGATTCTTAAGGGGAAGACTGTGAAGAGGGAAGAAGGGATCTCATTGGGAGGTCTCTTAGCACATTTGGAAAAATAAACAGAGAAACTATGAAAAATAATATTTAAGCAGCAAAATCGGCATAAGCTGTCCTCCTGCAGTATATTGAAGAAACATGAACTTGTCTTGGGTAAGAAAAAACCGTAAGCAGAGCTGTGTTTTCTTTTGTTTGGAGAGATAAGAGGAAGAAGATGGAGGGAGGCTGTAACTTGGGAAGGTGAACTGTGTGACAACAGCAGCCACCAAGTGAAGAAAAGAGAAATAGTGAAGATAAGGAAAGCAAAAGCAAAGATGGCCTATCAAGTGTGCTTCTAAAGGGTGCTACTAATTAAGGAAAAAAAGACACCCACAAGCTTTTTGAATTATATTTATAAAGGCAAAAGTATCATATAACACATATGCTTCTGTCATAAACAGTTTTTTTAGTTCAAGCAAATTTTGAGAGCAGTGATAACTAGAAGTGCAATAGGAAAAACTACAGTATATGAGACATTTTTGTCTGTTTTGCTTAACCTTTTGTGGGTGGGCTGTCTTTCACTTCTACTTATATTAGTGCACATTGATTGCTCTTTGCTGAACATGGTATAGTAATAACTCACTGAGACTTGTATTATTGGTGTTCTCTTGTTATTGAAGGTAAAACACTTGTCATACAAGGTAGTTCTATAAAATAAGGATGAACACCCTGATATTTATTTATGCTTTAGGCATCCACATTTGGAAACAATGTGATAAATCTGTGATAGAACCAGTTTCAGTGGTGAAACTGGAAACCAGGATCAAACTTAATAACTATGCATCAAGCAGGTAAATCACATTCCTGTATGTTGATTTCCTGTTATTCAACCAGTAGGCAGAACTTTCTAAGCTGGAAGTTGTAGTAGTTTTAGAGAAAGTAAAATGGGGTCACACTAATCGTAGCCTCTGACGTTTTCACTCAAATGCATGAAGGAGGCTAAGCAAGAATTTCTGACATAACCATCACTGTGACTTTGGCTTGACTGGGTTGTCATGATCAAATGACTTCTTTTGCCTGGTATGTGCTCTTCTGCTTTTTACATCCTTGATATCCCAGTTTATACATGTGCACATGCTGACTTCCTCCAGGACACCACAACCCATAGTGATAATTGCACTGCTGAAGCTACCCGCTGTGTTAAAGGTCAGCAGAAGGGCCTCAGCGGTGAAGTGGCACTTGCCTATCAAAATGCAAAATACCGGGGTGAAAGAAGTAAAACTCAGCTATTATACGTTACAAAACTTGAGACATTCAAAGTCGAGTATATCATTCTCATGTTCCAATACCCAGAGAAGAATGTCACAGCATGACTCCATCCTCGTGATGGAGACTGAAAGAAGAATGAAAAATAATGCAAAGTTATCTGCTTTTTTGTTAAATCTATTGTGATCTTGTGTTCTTCCTCTGTTACTGCACTGCAATAAAGACATTTTAATCCCAGGGTACAACTTAGAAAAGCCCTGATCTAATAATTGTAAAACCTCCCGATCCGATATTTTAGAACTCAGAGTATTTGTCACTTATGAATATTCATACAGATCACTAAAAGAATTACATTCTGTCTGCAGTTAAGGCAGGAAAAGAACATGGTAAATTCTAAAGAGACAGCAGTGTTTTATGGAACACTTGTCAAATATTAAGGGCATCCACAAAAAAATTCTTTCAGGAAAATTTTTCAGGAGAAGTGTATGGAATAGTGATAACATCATTATGGAACAGATCTTTTATAGACAAAGAAAAAAAAATAAAAATACAGGAATTCATCTCAGGTATTAGAAATATTGGAATTTTTCAAGGTAACTTGTTAATGTCCATGTTCATGAGGGAGTATCTGTGCTGCTCAGCTTAGACATTGAAGGAAAAATAGCTGATACACACTTTGCAAAATAAACTAGAAAACCAAATCAAGCAGGTTTTTTTTTTTTTAATGGAAAACAAGAATTTAACTGAAAAAGGAATATTCCCCCTGAAACCTGGCCTTTTTACAGTTAAGGTTAGTTAAAAATGTACAACATTTTACACCTCTTTGTGTCTCTTCCTTTGTGATTAAGTAAACTGCAGCATTTCTTCATAGTAAATTAATAAATGTTTAATAAGATTCTTTTCCGGTGCCTCCTAACAAGTCAGTGCTTATATGTAGAAAGGCCTAATCTCATCCTGGCAAGAAATGGACTTGTTCCAGTGGCAGATGTACTAACCCAAGCAGATACTCAACAAGTTGGTTTGGAGGACTTATTCTCATCTGAAGTGGGAAAGGTCTTGTGTTTACAATATTCCTGAAGAAAGGAAAGTGGCCTTTTATGAATTCTTCCATTGATAAGCGTCTTAAAAATAAAGGTAAGGTAATGTTGAGACCTCTAAAACTGGAGGCTGATGGTAGTTTACCTGCTGCCATGGTATTGCTGAAAGGAAGGGAATGCTCTGTCTCCTTCTCCGTCATCTCTCTTCCTCGTTCCTTTGAACACTCCTCCTGGCCAGACCCAACCTGCCGTGATTGTCCCTCTGAATCTACATTGGTGGGGTTTTTCCCCCTCTTCTCATTCAAATGTCAAGTATCCTTGCTTGCAATGTATGCTTTGTGTGCATAATACTCTATTCTTTCATTGACTAAATGAAATCAGATTCCTTCCCCCTACTGTGATGTCCTATTTCCCTGTTCAGCTAGTCCCATTCAGGACATATATTCTTTCTAAGAGGTAGCTGGACCACCAGAAAGTGCAGACAACTTGTCTGCTTAGCTGAGTTTACAGCCTGAACTCCTGGATTTTCTAGACTTTTGGGAATTGAGGATGCAACTCATCTTCCAGGTAAAGATCTTAATATTTGGAAAAAAATTAAAACTTTATAGAGACAAAAAATAACTTCAAAAAAGGAAGTATTACAAGCTTGATGTTTTACCAAGAGAGTCCAAGTGTCCTCCAAGAAAGACTTGGGAATTTTGTGAGAGGAGCTAAAGTGTGGGAAAATATATTTCTGTCTCTGTCACCAAGAGTTACAGTTTCCATTTCTGGAATAATCTAAGTAGACATTTTAATTTGTGTTCAGTCCCTGCAGCTTTTTATACTCACTAGTTCATTGTATTTCAGTATGTTTTGCATCTTTTGCTTATCCGTGGAAAAACTAGAATTTAAGGAAATTTAATTCCATTCTTCATCTGAAGATCTGTGATTGTTGAAGGAATGCCTCTGATTATTTGCCCTTATCTTTCCTAAGAGTATCCATGTTGAGTTTGCTTTTATGTTGATGTATGTCAGACCTTGTCTCCAAAACTACACTTTCCCTGGGACATCAGTCTGAAAATATTCAGAGAGCAAAATTTGCTTTTGTGAGTCTATGAATACCTTAATCTGTGCCACCCAGGTGTGTCATGTCAGGTGCTGAGAATCATATCCTGTCTTGAGTTAAACCCATGAAAACTCATTAAAACCAATGGAGATGCACGAGGAGAAGTGAATAAAGAGTATTTAGCTCAAGAACGCTGGGCACTCATCTGTAAGCTTATTAATCTATTGATAGAGTCCTCCTGTGTTCCAAAGCATGCCAACACATGTTGTGATTGTGCTATGCTGTCAGCAAAGCTGGGTCATGTGTTTAAAAATGACATTTGTTTTACCATTCTACCTAAAATGTGGATAATGTTTTAATAAATGGTATTTTTAAAAAGAAATATATTATTTGATAAAATTATTATAGAAAATGAATTCCATCAAATTGTCACAGTTGTTATGTGCTTAAAAAGCTTCTGCTCCTCTATTATTAAGTAGTAAAAGATTATAATTTGAAAAAAATGAATACTAAAATGACTGATTTTAAAAAGTATGTTTCAATATAATTCACCATAAAAATTCAAAGCAAAACGTAAAAAAAAAGATTTTCTTTATAATTTTAAATCCACACATTTAAAAATATTTCAGTGAACAAATTAATGTTGCAATAGAAGGTACATCATGTGTACTGCATACTACATACTCCTCTGTTTCCAACACTCTTTCATTGACTTATATGATTGATCATCAGTTCATACTTATGCCATATTTACTTCTTTACTATAATAGATACAGCATTTGCTCTGTAAACATTTATATAAGTGGAAAGAAAGTTTTGGTAATAGAAGATAAGATCAAGTACCATTCAAACTGTCTTAGTCAAGGTAAGTTTTTTTGGGGGTATATATAGTTCTATTCCTGAAAGAGCTTTTTTTGCAGTCATAGTTGCATAACAGCGGTTTTCTAACATGGCTGCTATATATACTGTTCCTTGACCACTCCTTTTTTAACTCAGACTAACAGGAGAGTGAAAAGTGCAGGAAACTATATTTTTTTTCTTGCTGATCTTCAAATAAACTAATAATCAGTTAGTGGTCAAACATTCAAAAAAGAATGGTAGGAAAACTGGAGAATAAAAGCCTTTGAAGGAGTTTCAGATTAAGACCAAGAAAGAAAGAAAGAAAGAAAAGGAATTTTGTGTACTTATTAAATCGGCAACATTTTCAATTAAATAGAAAATAGAAATTAACTAAGTAAGTAAACTACAGAAAATAAGAAAGAAAAAAAAAATAACAGCCTCACAATGTCCCAAAGAATATGAAGATTGCTGTAATTTCTTGAATACTTAATAAATTAAAAGAAAGCAAGAGTAAAGCTACAAAAAATTAGACCCTGCATTTTAAATTTTTGCCTGGTATGGTAAGATTACTTCTGTTAAGCAAACAAAAAAACCACAAACAAACAAAAGAAGAAGCCAGATATTATTCTGATCCTGGGATGTCAACATCCCTGTGCCAGATGTCCTTCATCCCATTCAGATCAGAATTCAGATGATCTCTTCCCACCTTCATTTGGCATTTGTTCATGCAAGAGATCACATAAGGGCTTGTGTGCTCATTCCATTGACAGCTTGAATAAGAAGGACCCTGCTACAAAACAAAACTTTAGGAGGTAGGGGAGGGAGTCATTCTAACCTGGGCTGCTGTGCCACCACTACAATACTATCTCCATCACCATCATCACAGAAACCTAGCCACACTTCTTTCTTTACCTCATGGGTGAGATGATTAGACCAGATCCCAGTCAAAAGCAATATTTAACTCAAATTACATATTTTTGTGCTTTAACAGAAGCCAAGTAAGAGATAAATTTCAAAATGCATTTCAAGCTAAAACTCCAATGGGATCTTAACAGTGATGTCTTAAGGGTATAGAGTACAGATAATAAATCAAAATGAAGAATACCATAACAAATCCTTTGCAAAAGGAGTTGATCTCAAAAGGAGCTCCATGAAGCACAGTAGATTTTAATTTTGAAACAAAATAGGCAGCCTGAGGTCTCAGTCTTACCAAAGAAAAAACGGGCAGGTCAGGTACCACCACTGGAAACCAGGCTTGAGCCCAGGAGACAGAGACATGTCAAAGTGTACAGCTCAGCTTCTAGGAATGAAAAAAAGGACAACAATATAAGTTTGTGTGTTGCAACTTTTAGTAGATCATGGAATGCAGCCTGGTACATGAGAACTTTTTGTTGATGAAACTGGTTATCATTTCCATCACAACCTATTAACCATTTTGTTCTAACAACATCACAGGAAACTGAATGGCAATGCATGAAAGTGCCACTGCTCTTTTGATACGGAAATTATCTGTTGCCTTCCCAGGATAAAATCAGATTGACTGGGGAGGAGGGGCAACCAGCATTTAATTACAGTGTAAAATAAAATAATACTCCAGCACAGGTAAAAACATATTTTGTGTCCCTAGAGTGTTATCTGAGCTGTTCGAATTCTTTTTTCCTCTTCTTTCCTTAAATGAAAAATAACATTTTAGTATTTCCAGACCGCACCTGAAACATAAAGATCTTGAAAAAACCTCAGGCAATCCCTCCCTCTCAGATTTGTCTGATATTTATTGAAGTAAAAAAAAAAAAAAAAAAGTATTTATTTTGCCTGATTCTTTTTCTTTTAGAAATAAAATTTAAAATGAAAACTTAAAAGCATGTTTTGTAATGGCTAAAATTTAAGTGTACCTGAGTTTTCCTTTTTTTCCTCTCCCAGAACTACTTAACGAATTTCTCACAAATTAATAAAGCCTGAAGCAGTTTTTTAAAGGTGATTACTATTTTTTTGCATGTATTATCAGTAGTTATTGATCATAAAAATAGCCGATTTGTACATGCAGACTGGGTGCTCATCTAGTTTCATTTTGATTTTTTAGCATGAACTTCTCCTCTACCATTTAATGGTCTTGGATTTCTGATTCCAGTCAGACTCTGATGTTGACTATGTATTGTTAACAGGCTTTCTATTTTTCTTTCATAAGCTAATCTTAAGGTAATTTCTGCATTATTTCTACTAAGTATATATCTAGATTGCAGTAAAAGAGTTCACCGAGTTCTCCAAATAGCTATCATCTGCACAGAAAAAATTCTGACACCTTAGAGTAGCCTAAAGGCTGAAGATGAAGTTCTGACATTAAAAAATGGTATATCTTTTGGGCTAAGGACAGTACCTTACTGTAAAGGAGTTCTTGCTTGTTAATACAAACACAGGCCTGGTTTTAAGGTAGTATTTGTTTATGACACTTTTTATATCAAGTCTTTCTAAACTTCACCTGTAATACACTCTACCATGATTTCACATAAAACTGTCTACCAGAAGAGATTGACATTAGTTATGAGAGCGTGTAGCAGCAGCTCTTTAGACATATAACTACTGTGCCATTTTGATGTAATTCAGTTTAAATTTCAAACATTTCTATTTAACATAATCAAGTGGTATGAAATCTTCTTTTAAAATGGCAAGTATACAGTACCAGCTCAATTGGCACTTAGCAACGGTCCTTTTGCAATATGCACAATAGCTTCCAGCAGGGAGTTTTTTAAGGACCATCCTTTGAGAGCACAAACTCACACACGTACAATCAGGACACATCAAGGTTCTATCTCCAGCTCCCCTTGAGATGTTATTTAGCTAATGCACAAATGTTACAGCTAAGCTGTTAGCCTGAAAAATAGAACAAGCAGTTGTGTGCAGGTACAACCATTTCTTTCTTCGTTCCAGGATATCTTCATATTATAATTTCACATAAAGTAATACCTAGAAAGGTGTAGTATGTGATTTTTACTCAATTGGTGGATTTCCACTTTTAAATGCTCTGCAGCTGTCAAATGCCCCTTCTTGAATCCTGTATTATGTAGTGGCAAAGAACCTTTGAGTGGGTATACAGCTGCAGTCATTACTGGGTATCTTCTAGTTAGAGCATTCTGGAAAGATATAGCTCTGTCACAGGCTGCCATCACCAGTAAATACTGCTGTCTGCATAGCTGTTCTGTATCCAACAAAAAGAAAAGATCTGGCCCTGCAGCTAGCTTTCCTCAAGAGAGTCAAATCCTGGCAAACAAGCCCCTTGTTTCAACTGCAAGCCTCCCATACTTATTGGTTGTCTTCCAAAAACTGTGCTGAACCATATAATAAGTTCAAATTTCATTAAGCCCGGGAGCAGAGGGAATTTCTAGCATGCTACTAAAATCATGGCATAATGCTCTGAACCAGATGATTGCATTATAATCTCATTCCAGTTGGGATCTTCTTTTCCTAATAGAAGGCTTTTAATTCAAGATAGGAAAGTAAGAGGGACTCTAACACTGAAGTCTGCAATGCAGTAACTAAACACATTGCTTAGATATTTTGCACATGGAAAGAGATGATGAAATTAACATTACTGCAGTAATGCTGTCTCGAGTGTAAGACTTCAGAATTGGCTGGAATTCTGTTCATATGGAAGGCTGCAATAGCATGGCAACAGGGTGGAAGGACGGAAGATTGTTTGCCTGATGACAAACTTTTTTTCCAAAGTAACAAGAAATATGATGCTTAGTCAATTTTTTTATATCACATATGTCTCAAAATAAAATACAGCTAAAGAAAGAAAGCAAAAATGGGCATATATTTTTAGATAATATGAACCTATATGAGGGGAGAACATTATTGTACACATGGGAGAATGAACTAGCAGCATAACGGACTCTAAAAAGGTGCTCTTTACTACTGCCTGACCATGAAATCTGTGGAAAAGACTTAAAATCAATGAAAGCAAGAATAAATTTTTGTTTGTTTTAAATTATGATCATGAAAAACATAGAGATAAGTTAATGAAAAGAACTTGTGAAATCATGTTGTATTTTTACTGTTTGATCAGAGGGGAAAAATACTTTTTTCCAGTCAAAACATTCAATTGCATGTTTTCTAATTGCAGTGATTTGATTCACTTAATTTGAAGCAACATTCCAAATTTAAATATAGGGTTTTTTAGAAAAGAGATCTTTAAAAATTCTCTAAGCAAAACTGAATATTTTGTGGCTTAATTTTTTTTTAAACATGCAGAAGCCATTGAATCTTATATTGTTTCATTTTTGGATCAAAATAATACATACTATCTAAATTTTTCAGTTCAGACAGTGAATTAAAGGATCAGTGATGTGCATTTCTTCGACTGTAAGTGCTATTACAAGCTTCAGTTGGATTAGGATCCTCCTCTTAATCCAGTCTATTAAAAATACCTATGTTCTAAATCTGCATGATTTGCCTGCTGAAGAACAAAGAAGAACGTGCTTTTTTTTTTTTTTTTTTTTTTCTTTTTAATTCAAATGAATCTATCAGGCACTCCAGGGATTGGTGATAGTCTTGAATATTTTGGGTTGGCCCATTCTGACTATTCAGGCAAAGGAACAGCTGACATTAGAGAAATTTTTTTTGTATGGACATCTTGAGGCCCACAGGAAAATTTGATCTTCTTGACTCCCAGCTTCTGGCCTGAAGTATAATGCTGGACCACAAAGTCGACATATTAGGTTCCCAGAGTCAGATAATTTATAAAGGTTCCTTAAAAGATGGAAAATAAGAGTACACAGTGGCTTGTGAGGAGTTTTGATGGTTGGTAGTGGCACACTGACCACACAAGTTTGGAAATGGTTGTCTGTCCCCACAGGTGACATGCGTAAGGCACAGAAAAAAGCAAGACTGACATGCTGTGGTGCAAAAGTAGAAAGCTGTTTTTAAAATTCTGGTGTTTTCTCTTGGCCACTCTGGTTGCCTAGGTAAAGTGTAACTGACAAAGTCTGCTGGAGAATTTACTTGTTTCAAGGTCCAATATTTAAATTTCATTGTTTGCCTATGGGATGGGGGTCTTTTTGCTTAAAAACCTTAAGTGAATCAGTCTACAAAAATTGGTGATAAGCAGCACATCATCCCTTTTTGGTTTTTAACAGAATGATTTTGTAATTTCAGCTGGTAAAAACAATACTGTATAACTAGCTCCAAACAATTTATTTTTGGCTATTGTACAGAAAAGGATTTACTAATCTTAAACTATTAAAAAAATCATCTGGGCAGACACACTTGCCTGCCAAGTTTTCAGTGGCTAGGATCCAGAGTGGCTGAGACATTAAACGTGAAAAATAAGTTCTTACTGTTAAAATGCCAAACTACAACATCAGGCCCCTGATGCTATAACTTTTAAGAGAACTAAGTGGTGTAATACTGTGCATAATTATTTCACTCATGAGCAAAAAGACCTATTACTCATAAGCAGAGCTTTGAGTTATAGGGATATTTCTTGAGAAACATATGCCAATCATTTGACCAAACAAGACTGTGCTTTGCAATTATCTGTTACCATTTTTTGGACTTTCTGGCTGGTACAAATCAACAGATTTTGAAAGTCCATTGGTTATGACCTCAAAAGGTACTTCATAAACTTTTATTTCTTAACATTAAATCCATTAGAGTATCACAGGCTAAATAAAAATTATCTTATCCCATCATTTTTTTCTTTATTTCTCTCTTTATCTTGCTTATATGTAGTATAGTACCTGGCAGAGTGCCAAGGGCTAAAATTCAGCTTTCTCTGATGTTGGTATACTAGCAGCTTAAACAGCAGTTTTCCTGCCAATCTAAACTTTTACTTTTTAATGAAGAATTTGAACCAGAAAAGCTAAGCATTCCTTGGGCGGGCTCTTTAGTAGGAAGTATGTTTGAATTGGCACTGTAATTACTAAAGCTCTTCTTTCAAATCTTATTGAACCAAAACTAGAAATTCTGTTTAAATCCTTGTAGTCGTCTAAGAACATAAAATACCAAAAGACCAATAAACAAAATAATTAAATAAAACCCTAAACAAATATATTTTACAACTTGGGTTTTAGAGAAACAAGCTGCTCTTTCACTTCTTATTTATTAATTTTAAGTAAAATCATTCGGCCCTACCTCATAAGAGAAATTCCCCCTTTGTGGGTGATCTCGATTTTCTCTCAAAATATACACAGAACATTTTATTCCTATATCTGCACCATCACAGGAAGATTATTTCCAGCCTCTGAAATAACTTTTCAGACTTCAGGGGTTTCTGTATATTTTACGTAGCTGGGGTCCAGGAGAAGCTTCTCTCAGTTCTAATACATCTCCACGAGCTGGCTTTGTTAACCTGCTTTCAGAAGAGGAAGAGGAGGCACAATTAAGTTTGTAAAGCTCTGGAGAAACATGTGAAGAAACTTGCCTTCATTCTTCTCTCTTTCCATATAAACTCTGAGTTTTCTGAGTATGGGTTTGCACCAAATGACTGAAACAGTCTGTGGATCAGGACTGTCATGCTAAGTTTTGATGTTTCAGATGCTTGTTTAAGTTGCTGACATCTATGTGAATAATTCTGAGTCCTTTACAGAAGTTGTAGTATTATCTGTCCATGGATTAGTTATGATGTTGTCTGCTGCAAATGAGCTGTCCTTGCTAGTTCACAGCCTGGTTCAGCTGCAGATGTCTGAGGCAGCGTTTATCTTGAGGCACTGGGCTTTATCATGTTGCAGACAACCGCAGGAGGCCAGCTGAGCTGCCTTGCCTCCAAACGGAGAGTTAGATACTCCAGTACCTTGAGAATTTGGTCTATTCAAGCCATTCAAGGTTTAAACTTAAACACATGCTTATATACTTAACTGGCCTTGATGATGTTAGCCATATCACCTAAGAACAGACTTATTTTCAAAGGTAGTAAATTTTATAACTCTCATTTCTTTATGTTACAGGGATCAACGCTTCAAACAAGATGACATTCTTGCTCAACTCTTCGTTCCCTTTCTTTGAGATGATTAATTAGGGATATGCTGACACTGAAATCATATCTGCAAAGTGTTTGGAAACGCTTGGGAACAAGGCTGAAGAAAATGGAGAAATATTAATAAATTATGTTTATTTTTTCCAGAATTTTTTAAAGATATTTTCTATACCTCTGCTAGTGAAGATTTAAGAGTGTTGTTGATGGTTCCACACACCTTTTTGTGGGAAGGTTTGTAGTTCAAAGAAAGAAAGAAAGAAAGAAAGAAAAAGAAAGGAGGAGAACATAACTACATAACTGTTCTTGAAGATGGTGTGGAGGGGGTGGATATGTGGAGCAGCTGAGTTCACTTGGTTTGTTCAGCCTGGAGGAGACTGAAGGATGACTCTACAGCTTCCTCACAAGGGAAAACAGACAGGCAGGCACTGATCTGTTCTCTCCAGTGACCAGTGACAGCACTTGAGGAAAGGGCATGAAACTGTGTCAGAGGAAGTTTAGGTAGGATATTATGAAAATGTTCTTCTCCCAGAGGATGTTTGGGCACTGCAACAGTCACTCCAGGGAACTGGTCACAGCACCAAGCCTGACAGATTTCAAGTGTTTGGACAACACTCTCAAATACATGGTGGGATTCTTAGAATTGTCCTGTGCAGGGCCAGGAGTTGGACTCTGTGATTCTTGGGGGTCAGTTCCAGATATTCTATCATTATGTGATTCACTGTAGTGCAACATAACTGCAGCAACATCTAAACTAACCCAGACAATCACATAAACCACCCTCCGAACTCAGTCTTCACTGGAGCCACGTCTCCCAATTAACAACTATCACCTGCTCTGATTACTAGATATTCTGAATTAAATTGTATACAGGCTGATTTTCAAATCCTGTATTATTATCAGACACTTCCTGTGTTGAAATGGCTGTTTGGACAGGCTTCACAAATCAAAGCACTGTGTAGCACTAGGTGCATTTCTTTATGTTCCAAGAAAAAAGAGATAAGCTCTTGAGCTTAATGAGATGGAGTGAAACTGGCTAAGTGAGACAGAATATGAATTTTGACTCCTTAGCTGTTATGAGAGTCAAACGCAACTAATTACCTGAGGAAGAGCTGGAGAATTTGGTGCAAATAAGTTCCTTGAAGAATGTAAAAATAGACCTTTATGTGGCATATGTTCTCTGAAGACCTAGGAGGTCCTCATCCTTTCAGATTTACCATGCTATAAGGAGTGCAAAGGGTTTTTCTCATGGGGGGAACACAGCAACTTCATTTTTCAGGAATGGACACTGAGCACAATCAGCACTTGAGAATGAGGCTGAATGCTCCAAACTATGACAGTGCCCTCATAGAACATGACTGTACATATAGAGCCCTGAGATCTACATGAATATGTAACCAGATAACATCAGGTATATGCTGGAATGTATAGCTACTCTGCAAAGAACTGCTTCTGTGCTTAAGTCCTGCATTGAAATATATTTTTACCCACGAATAAATTAAGCACAAGACTGATCATGCAATGTGGACTATGAACTCGATGTTCAAAGCCAAGATGAAGAGTGCAAGAACACATTGAAATATTTGCTGAAGCATTTTTGTCAGCCAAACCCTGTAATATACTTACAGTAATATACTTACAGACTTACACCCCAAGGGAATAATCATTGCATACCTAAGATCATCACAGAAAGAGAAAAAATTTAGTAAGAACATTTCTGTATTAAAATAATATCATTGGTGTATAATTTTCTAACCAAACTTACATCCAAAAACTTCCAAGATAATCGTGTCTCTAAAAAGGCTTTTTTTTCCCCATTTTCATCTAACCTGTGGTGCTGAGAAGAAAAAGAGAAAACAGCTGTCATTTGAGGGTTCAAACTCCTTATAATGAACTATATTGACACTTGTGACTAGCTTGGCTGGTTCCCCGCTAATCCATGAGAACACTAAGGTTGGTCAACCTTCCACTCAGCATGGTTTGTTCCCTCTACCTTTTCCATGCTGGATTGTAATTCTTGACTGATGCATAAATAATTTGGAGAAGCCTGGGTTCATTTCAAATCTGCATGGCAGTAAAGAGAAGGGGCAAGGAAGGAATGGCAAACCAGCCACAAATACTGTTGTCTGTGGCTATAGATCCATGGAGCGGGTGGCTTATGCTGTGAATGCCTTTGTGTTTCCTCATGCAGATGATTTGGTAGCACATGACTAAACCCCAAGTGCAGATACATGATGCCAGAGACATTTCCTCAGTTTATGGGGTGAGGGAAAAAAGCAGAAATTATATTTCAGAACATATTAGATGTTTCTGAAATACTTGATGGTACATATACTGTGTGTTTAGTACATGCATTATGCCTCAAAGTATTCATGCATGTATATTTACTTTTATAATTTATAGACCAGTTACAACACCAAGCTCTCTTCCAGATGTCAAGAATAAAACTATATTTCACAGCTCCTTTTACAACTGATAGTAAATCTTCCAGATGGTATGAGTACTGTTATCTGACCTTGAGCAAGAAGAAAACCCCACTGGCAGACTTCTATCTCAGAAATAATCAAGGTGTGCCTGCAAATGGTCGCTTAATGCAGCCAGAGACTTTGGTTCTGCACTGTGTTCCTTTTTAAAATGAAAGGTGTATGCCTAGCTCAAAAATCTCAAAGCCAAAAATACTTTCTTTCAAAACAATTGACCAAGTGGCTGGGGCTGTGGGGCTGGCAGTTTTTGGAGTTTCATGGTAGTTCTCCAAGAAATGTACACATCAGCATTAAACAGCCACATCTTAATAAAAGACAAACATCAGGAGGAACACTAATATTGTGTTATGCAGCTTGCATTAAACTGTATGCTTTTGTTGCCCAAAAATGTTCCACGTGGCTCTTTCACTTGTCCCAATGACACTTTAAGGAGCCAGAAGTCTCTGCCAGTAAAAAAGAAATCAGTTAAGTGTACAAGCGACCAACTGTTAGGACTAAAGTTAGGAGAAACCACCAAAATCATCTATGGTGTTTAGCTCATACCATATAAGGAGTTTTTCCAAGGCTGTATTATGGTGTCAATGAATAATTGTAAATATTAAAGAGAAATGGATAAAGTGGGAATGGTTTTGGAAACTTTTCCTTGTTTTGCAGCTCATAGGGAATTTTCTGAGCAGAAGGCAGTAGGTACACCAATATGATTAACAGATTTCATGGTCATTCATTTCAAGAATTTCAATCATCCATTGAATATGAGAATATTTTTTGTGATCTTTTAAATTTCCACTTCATTTCTTCAATTCTTGTAATACAATTCATGATCATCAACTGCTCTGTGTTAGCTTTCACTGTGCTATTTGTGACATGGAGTACCCCGTTCCTCTGCAACTGCTCTTCTCTGGCTTGCTTCTGCTATATGAAATTGTTCCATACCTATGGTCACCATCATCACTTTTATGCAACTATTCTTGTCCTATTTTAGCCTTTTGGGGGCAGGGCTGCATACACTCTAGATAAAATAATTATAGATTTATACAGTGGCATAAAGATAATATTTTCTGAAGGTCGTGAAAAAGGGCAAAACACCGATTCACCCTCTGTGGAGCAAAAAAGAACTACTTCCACAGATAGAAATACTCATGATAAGCTCTCCTTCGAAAATATCAGTAAGTAGAAAACCTTATTACAAAATAGAACATACATCTCTTAAATTAAAAAACCCAGATATTAAAAAGCAATACACAATTCTACAGTGAAAGCATAGGAAAAGCTGTGATATAAACCCTCAAATATTCCTAAGATCACACAACTTCACATTCATTTCTCAAAATTTCTGTAAGAGCAACACAGACTCTGATGCCAAACATTTACATTCCTCTTCCATCAAATTCAATGGCTTATGTTTAGCAGTAAATTCATGAGAGTTTCAAGCATTCAGCCTCTGGAAAACGTTCGGCCAATTCTGGAACTTAACCCTGAAAACAGTGAAGTGAGCAAATGTGTCACTTTAAAGGAGGTTTTCAGGCATCTGATGGCAACTGTGTTGGCCTCTCTACTAATGTCAATGCATCATTTCTATAATCCACTGTTCAGCTGTAGCAGCTCAACCCTGAAATGGTGATGTAAGCTGAAACCTCATAATGCTCTTATTCAGTGACAGAAAATCTTCAATAAACTGAGCTTTCCAAAATATCACGGGGACAATGTATTTTTCCTAGAAATCAAAAATTATATTTTTCACACAATAATTAAGTGAAATAAGAATGGTGCAAAAATACCTTCCTGTCATCTCAGTGACTTCCCAATCCACTAGAGCTTTATTTTGTGTTTATCGTGATGTCACAGGATTCTCTGGGTGTGCGGCCTTAGTGGTTGTATACTGCCCATGGCTACCTGTGCTACTCTCTTCCTTTCTCTTTATCCCCAATGCTAAGGCTAACTTTCAACAATAAAATGAAATATTTTGATTTATGACAAAAAGGTTAGTTAGAAAAGTCAGATACTAAATTGTTCAGTGGAATCTTTATCCTTTGATTATGCAGTTGGCTGAGCATAAGCATTTTGATTCGCTTTATACCAATTTAACTCCCCATTGCAGCTGACCCAAAAGCTGACTTTTTCTATGCTTTGTATCCCTAGGAAAACAAAAAATGCAGTGATACTTGTTAAAAATTGTATAATATATGTTTCAAGCCTTTGGCTTAGCACAAATGAAAACTAGAACAAAAGTCATGCAACAATATAAAGGCTCGATATATTCTCTTTCTGAAAACCTGTGATAAATTTTTTTTATTATCACTTTAAATGAATTTGATCATTTCTGCAATATAGTAGACATGCACTACTCTGAAACTTTGTATTTAGCTTAATAACATTGCTTGAAAAGTAGTTGCATTATAATATTAGACCCGAATCACTGCTCTTTAGAAGAATGTATTAATTGCCCTATTTTTGTATTTTTTCATTTGTTTTAAAACTATATTGTACGCTTTCTGTTTTTCTTTACATGCAGTCACTATAATATACTGTCAAGTCAACAAAAAGAAAAATGGCATGGATACCCTCTTACTGCATCTTTTATAATCACCACATTGCTTAATTTTTATAACCAGCGCAACTGAAAAGTTTCTGCAAATTATCCAAAGTTTCAAATATAAACACACTCTGAAATCCAGTCCTCATGCACAGCACATTTTAGTGCTTTACATTCTTGTTCTTATATTTAAGGACCTGGTCCAAAATCTGGAGCTCTAAATATATTTTAAAATTTTGTCTATTTGAAAAAAAATCCCTAGAATTTGAGGTACAGGCTGGGTTTTAACATCCATTTCTAAATTTACATAAGTTCTGAGATTTTATAATGTGTGTATGCAAGAGAGACAAAGACAGAAAGGGAAAATGCTTTCAGAAGAGAGTCTAGCTTGGCAGGCATTTCATATTCTGTTGTTACAAGAGTTTGTTTTGCAGGAAAGCAGTCAGTGAGATTAACTGCATTATAAACTTGCCTGAACATACAGTATATTGTAGTAAATTTTATATTTTTCATAATCCCAGTATGGTGTTACATAGCGCACAATAGCTTGGGGTTGATTTTTTTCCCCATACAAATCCTTTATTCCTGAATACCCAACATCTGTCCAATCACCCTGATACCTAATGTGCAACAGATTGAAAGGGCAAGTTTCTCTGCATGGTTCCAAATGAAGGCTAAAATGATCAAAACCTCAACTTTTAACTTGACTACTTCATTCTGTTGAACTTGTGCCCTGCACAACCACAACAGTGGAGAGGGGGGAGGGCACAGAGGTTCCATGCATCACTTCTTTTATTTTCTATTCCTCTTTCCCTCAGTTCCTTGCAAACACATGCATCTCTTTCCCATTACCAGCCTCCTTAGTTTTGCATCTGAAGTAAAAAGTCCATTCACTGAGTAATTTAGGGTAGCTTTCACATCTGTATTACCCAAAGAAGGAGGAGGAAGATGTAGGTGGACAGAGAAATGACATGCCTTGGTGAGGCAAGAAAGTCTTTCCCATATTGGCCTCTTATGACAAAAAGAAGTGGTGACATAAGGATTAGAGGTGGAAGAAGCAGTTGCATTTGTGTACATTTAGGTACATTATTTAATGGGCAAATAAGTGTTATATTGAGTACTGGATAAATAGAATTTCAGCATTACCTGTATGTGTTCTTCCCAGTCTACATGGCTGTTTACCACAGGGTTTGTAAATTATATTCACAGTGTTTTTCCAGATAAAGATCATAAAAGGAACAATTTTTTTTTTCATGTTTTTGTCTTTTTTTTGTTTTATCCAAAGCAGAGACGACTAAATGTCCTTTTGCTCAGGGGAACCTATAGAACACTCAATGAAGCTAATGGCAGTGAGATGACTTTAGATGCATTCCTTACAGCTTCACTTAGGAGTACCAGGAACATTTTCATACAGTTTTCTCTAATGTGCATGTTGTGAGCAGTTCTGAGAATGTTACATTATCACCAAGTACTAAAAAAAATAGGAAATTTGTGGGTGGGATCCTGCCTGCCTCTGCCATGTGTGAGTGCCTTAGTTCCTTTGTCTTTGTCTGACACACCTCAGCCTCTGTCTTTAGCAGTTTCATTGGATTTTTCTGTCTTTCCCTGTTTCCATCAGAGCAGTAGTACTGCGAATGATATTGTGTCCATAAGCAAGCACTTTGGTGCAAAATTACTCACTCATTAGAAGGGATGTGTGGCAGTGAAGATATTCTAGCTTTTACATTTTTTATCACACTAGGGCTATTTTTTCCTTCTTTTTCACTCTTATTATTAACCTTTTTATAGAAAATTGGCTTACCAAGAATTTATGAATTAGCAAGTCTATTATAATGATGAATGGTAATTACCATTTAAATCCTGAGTCATTCATCAGCTTGTTCACCATATGTCAGGTGATACAAGAGTGCATGAATACTTGTCTAGTGAGTATTTCTCAAATGATTGTTATATTTTCCTGAACTTTGGGCTTGAATGCCAAATACTAGGTGAATAAAAGTTAAAATTATAGAAAAAGAAAAAAATTACATTTAATATAAGCAGAGAGGGAGAGAGCACAATAAGAGGCAATGCTGTTAGTGACATCTATTAGCATTAGAAAATTATTAGCACTTTTTTATAATTTAGCAAAAATAAATGTGGATTTGAGCTTTTCTGAACACACAGAGAAAAGCTCGTACTTACAAATGAAAACTTTATATACGATTCCTCGGTAAAGAATCATTTTCACAAATAAAAAGTCAGGTTTGGGAAAGAGCTTACCAATTGGCCTAGCTAGCCCAGTCAAGCCTGAAGCTGCTTGGGAATTTCTGCCCTTGTCAGATGTTTCTTAACGCATGTGAAGTCAGGTATTGCTTTCTGCCAGGATCCCAGAGAATGGTATCTATATAGCCAAACCAGTTGAGTTCATTTGATCCTATCAGTCTCGTCCCTTGATGATCCCCAATAATGGAGGAAAAAAATTAAATTGGCACAACAGCTGAACTGTCACTCAGCATCCAAATCCAGCCTGAGGTCTGCTAATGGAGTAGTGTGGGGACAATTTCACTTCATCACTCAGTGCCAGATATCCCAGGGGTGCAAAATCAAAATTTCTGCCTCCAGATCTCTCAGTGCATCTTCTCTTGAAAGACAAAACAATACAAAGATATCCTCTGGGTCTCTCATAGAAAATCATTTTTTTTAAATATGAGTGAAATTATTGTAACTGGAACGGGTGCACATTTTATGTTGAGTGATAAAGAATCTAAGGACAAAGTCAACATTAATGATTATCACTTCAACTCTTTCTTTTCATTTTGACGTACTGTATCTCTCTTAGGTTTAACAGCTCATAAACCGAAACCAACTTTCTGAATGATCATTTAATTCTTGAAATGTAACCATAGACTAGGAAGAGAATACTAAGATATTAATCCTGGTGGCAGACAGCAAATACTAGACCTAGAAGCTTAATGGTGCTGAGTTGAATGGAACATACCAAGTCTGTTATCCTAACAAAATACAGTCGCTGTCTCTGTGCAGTTTGGAAATGTTCTCTTGCTATATCTTGCTATAAGTATCTGTGCATAGGCAAAAATAAGATACAGTTTTAAAATGAGTAATCTTGCAGAGCTAAATTGAGACAATCTTGTTCGGCTCATCTAGCTGCGGAAAAAACTGAACAAACAAAGAATATTGTTTTAATCAAATGTCTGTTGCTCTATCAACACCCAGTTTTCTTTATTGTTCTAAAATTGTCATTCTGCTTTATATTATTATTGCCTCCACTTCTGAAAAAAATTAAGTTTTTTCTTGCTGTTCTGAAAGTATTTATATGCAGAGAAATGTTGTTGAAGTTTGGACAGAAAAAAACCGAGAGAATTTCCTGTTGGATCCTCTTACCTTGGGATCAAACCATGACTAATGGATGACAATCCTTCATTCAGCTCACTACACAAATTGGGAAAGGTGTCTACCCAGAGGTAGAATTCACTGCCAGCCTGTATTTTAGAGTGAGTGACTTTGTGCACTTTAAGTAGAATCAGGTGCTGTACATTACAATTAGAGATGCTTTCTTTGTTTATTAATGGAACAGTTAGATATAATATTTTTAAAACTGTGTTTTGCATCAATGATAAGATGCTTTTGGTTTAGATACCCAAGATTCAGATACCTCTGGAAATTAGAGAAAGTAACTAAATGGAAGTCTAGGGAAGAGGGATAGGGACAAAATTAATCTGCAACCTAGGAGGAAGAAAAATGAAGGATGGAACACGGTTGAAATTTTCTGGGGGAGGAAGTTCTGAATAAAAATAATCACCAGAAACATAAAGCCATGTATCTCTAGGAAGAGGGGTAGGATTTGTGACCATCAGTTTCAACTGCAGACTTGCAGAGTAAGCCTTTAGTCAGACATAAGGAAAAATATCAGAATCAATCTCTATTCTCCTTTGTATTCTGTAGAATTTAACCAGACTGTAAAATGGCATGTTTGTTTTGGCATCTCAGCAGCTATTAACAAAGGATTTGGGTGCCTGCAAAAGACATCCACCACTCAGACCTATGTAATGAGCCACAAATCTGGTAAAGATAACATTTCTGTTTCTCATTGAGGAAAAACACAGTGCAATAATCAGGTGAGTGTTTTTTCAAAGAAAATGCTAAAAAAAAAGTTCTGTATGGTGGCAAATACTATATCTCTAGATCAGCAAAAAGAGCAAAGATTCCCACTGACGCCTCCCACCAGAGGCCCCAGTATTCCTAAGGCTGCCTCTGTATGTCAGCATGTGAAGTTGATCTTTCCCAGCTGACGCTGAGCTGAAATTTCTTGGAAGCAGCTGGGGTGGAGGTGTGCCAGACAACCTTAAAAAATAAATCAGTTACAAGTGAACCAGGGCAACCCCAAAGGCCCAGAGGTAGGGCGGGTGTTTTGCTACATGCATTACTAATTAACTGTGAAAAGTTTTGAATGGTCCCAAAATTTTTTGTGAGTACCAGCTACCTTTTATAAAAAAGGCCATAAAAAGAAGGTAGAAAACACAGTTCCAGTAACTGAAATCAAGCATACAGCATTTGGAAGGGGGAGGTTGCAGAACCCCAACCCACAAACACGCCCATAGTTTTATTTTAGTTTTAACTTTACAGATTCTTCATGTCAGAATATTCCTTTTCATAACTCATCTGAAATTACCAAGTGATGCAAAATTTTTAAAATGCTTATTTCTTTTTATGCTCTTTCCCCAGTATTTTTTTCCAGACAAATATTACTTCAGCCCACAAAAAGCCATTGGACTCCTAACTACTCAAAACATAACCTGCAATTAGGAGGCTTGGATCACTTGGAAAATCAGGTACTCTTTACTCTGCCTTTGGGTTCATACTGCAGGAGGCAATAAGTATTCCAGACCCTGCATTTTTGAGATTAGGGGCCTCAAATGAGAGTAGGAATTGTACTAGAACAGCTTGATTTTGGATAACCGAAGTAAAATAATCATAGGTTTTGTATTTTTAAAGCCATTTGAGAGACTGCAGGAGCCTTAAATAAGTTTTATCAATAGTAAACATATTAATTGTAAAATTTTGCAACACTCAAAATCTATGAAGATCAGAAGCTGCACACATCCATTAGGGTCTGAACATATTTTGCAGACCTTTTCAGACAACATTTTTCAAGTGAAAAATCAATTTATTTGAATCATGTTATGTAAGAGTAATAATCTGTAAACTATGTAACAGGTTTCATAGAGGAAGGGGGTTTCCACAGCTGCCTGTCTCTACCAGACACAGCTATTACCTGAAGACATAGTTCATTGACTAGGACTGGGTGAAATTTCAATTGCAGGCTGTTTCTGCCAGTACCCAACTTAGCTCTGCATGACACATGGATGATTATAGCTCACGTTTACCTCTCAGGTGACAGAGAACAGAGACATATGGACCACTGAACCACTGAATTGGTCCTAGATAGTTGTACCAGCCACTTCCATTTCTATTCTTTGAGTTCTCTAACTAGTAGAGAGATGAAAAACAGGGTCAAGTAGGTGCTTTTTGTAGTTCATGGAAAAATAATTTCCTAATCCTGGGCTGCATTAGTGGCTGGTATTCTTCTGTACCCTTGGAATTATGCTGTGCAAGGCCCCAAGCTATTTGAAAGAAGAGGCTTTAAGTTACCTTCATCTCCTCACCAGGGTCCTCCTGGGATTCTGTTCATCTACTGCATTCTTGCTCCCTGGAATCCTTGAGAGGCATGGTGAGCCAAGGGCAGCCCCAGTCCAGGCGTGTCCTTGCAGTCTTTGTGATGATCTATGCACCAACAAGTGAAACAGAGCAGGTGTTAGAAAAAATGGCACATTGCAAAACCAGCTTAAGGTACACTGTCTCACCAACATTATGTGGTTAAGAAACTACATGGTTTTCTTCAAGAGCCTCTGTGTGGGTTTCTGAATATGAATGTGTATGCATATGCCTATAGGTACATGCAATGCTGTATTGTGTGTGTATAGAATGCATTTACTTCTTATGTTTAAAAATAAAATTAAAAATATAAAGAAAAACAGGTGCTTGGTGAAAACCACCTACATATGCTGAGCTTAGTTTTCCTGAATAAGTAGATGAAAAGGGTTGGAGGTAGAATAAGAAATGTCACTGGATAAGATTCAGTCTGAGGGGGCTATATGTACAATCAAGCCCGTAAGAGATTTTTCTTTTTCAGAATTCTTGCTGGTAAGGGCAGAAGAACAATCAGATTCAACTGTCTTTTAAAAACATTTGTCCTCTTTTCTTTGTTGCTGTGGGGGTTTTCTGTTGGTTTGGTTTGTTGTTGTTGGGTTTTTTGGGGGGTTTTTTTGTGGGTTCGTTTTTTTGGGGGGTTTTTTTTTTTGTTTGTTTGTGGGGGTTTTTTGGTTTTTTTTTTTTTTTTTCTTTGTGCTTTGCCAAAGGGCAATCAGGAAGTTCCTGAATTAAGTTAGAAATGTGAACAAGGATTTTAGCTTAGGAAACCTTTTCCCCATAACAGAAGTAGACAATTACTATGTTTTAATGATTCATTCAGCTACCTAATAGATAGTGCATAAACTGGTGTATATGACCCATAAGAGCAAGATTTATGGGAGAAATAAAAAATTATAAGACAGACGTTGACTTACTGAATTTAGGTTAAAAATTCTCACACTTGCAGTACTATATTAAAGGAAACAGATTTAATAGTAACTTCACATTAAATCACTTGGAATACATGATTTTAACTAAAATACATCACTGGAAAATCAGTGGAATTATTACTCCATTTTCAGAATGAAACCCTTACAAAACCTAATTTAATTTTAAATTAAAGAGTTGTTAGATAAAGTAAACAAATATTCAAATCTGCGATTTGATGGAATTACAGCAGTGAATATAAACAGAAGCAGATGGATTTGTAGGGACTTTGAAGAGAAAATGCATCCTAAAAATTAATATTGCCTACAATGCATTGACTCACTGTAATACCTACCAAACCATCTTTAACAGTAGGATTTAAATTGCAAAGTTGACATGGCCAGTTTCTAGACCTTGACTTTTCCTGGTAAGGAGATCCCTGATGTGGAGGGGACTATTACTAAGATTCTGAAGTTATCCTCTGCACTGAATGAAAAAAATATTCATGCCTTTAGGGGTTGTGGGTCCTTGCTGTGATTTACATAACGTACTGTGAGCAGCTATGGCAGACACCAATTATAGAGAACTTTGTAGCTGCTCTACCTGTAGCTCCCAGTGGAAGCCATGTTTCTGTTGGATTAAATCTGTACAGAAATGACAATGGGGGGGAAAGGAAAAAAATAAATGATGCCGTGAACGTTATAAGTAAGCCTTTGGGAACAACAATATATGTCCTGTGGTGTAACAGATAATGCAATTTTGCTCAACATTCAGAGATCATATGAAGAAACCAAAATGAAAAAAAAGAAAAAACAAACCCAAGACCAAAAAGCAAAAATAAAAACAAGCTGAGAAATCCAAACCAGACAGGAGCTGTAATGACACTTTGCTTTTCACAACCACAGTAGTTTTGTAAGGCAAAAGTTGGAAGTTGAAATTATTCCTGTTATGTGTCTGGCTTGGAAAGGAAACATGGCCAGGTTAAAAAAAAAACAAACAACCTTTACCAAAGTGTCATGCAGTGCTGGGAAGAAATTCTGAATGTCAGCCCAAATTAACAAAATAGTGCTGAAAATTGTCTCCAAAGCTTATGGAGTTAGTGGAATTAGTATTCACTATGGAAGTATCTTTAAAGTAGTTTGCTGTACCACTGTAGGGCCACAGCCTGAGCATAAGCTGGTGGGTAGCTGGGACCTGCTGCCACCTCCAGAGGAGGGCAGAGAAAACTGGAGACACATTTCCATCTCTGTGTGTACATGGACTGGCAAAACAGCATGAGCTATGGCACAGCTACAGGTTTATCCTGACTTCCTCTGGGCTTGAGAGAGAAAGGAATAGCCTTTTGTGCAGACAAGGGTGCAAATAATGTGCAAATATTCTGTACACCAGGCCGTGGTTGGAGTCCTGCTGCAAAGTGGCCTGCACCAGCTGGGCCATCTGCTCTGGGAAACATCATCAGTGCCTGAAGCTGCCCCTGGGACATAGCTCAGATCTTGTTCTTCCAAAAGCCCTGTAGCCCTCTTGAAATATTTCTATTGAGGCTTTAAAGGCTGACAGGAAGCACTTTAAGTTCTCAGTGCTTCTGGGAATGTTAGAAAACAGCAAAACAAGCTCTAATTTTTGACTTTTGTTTCAAACAAAACCATAATGTCCTTTTAAACAAAGCAAGCAAGCAAACACCACCCAACCAAGCAAACCGAAGCACCAGAAGCCCCTCCCAAAAAACCCGCACCAAAGCCAAAACCCACAAAAAAAAAACCCTCTAAGGAGGAAAATAAGAGTAAGTTAGGCTTTCTGTCTTAGCTACTGCTGCTGGTGAAAGGATGGAAGACTGAGCAGAAGAGGAAGGATGCAACAACCTTTCAGATAACCCATGCCTATATAGGGTCCACTTTGAACCTAGATGTGAGTAGAAATATTTTGTTTTGCTTGTGTTTCACATTAGCTTTTCAGTTCCTACCATTCCTGATTAATCAGGTGGTGGTTTATTCTGAATTGAGCAAGTCTCTACTAGAATTTTCTATATATTTGTATTGTCCAAAGCCTTAAATTTCCTCATTTTTCTATTGTTGGTTTTATAATAGCCTGTTGACCTCTGGAACCTCGTAAAACCACTTTTGGAACATTTGGAAAAATTGGAGTAATTCTCAGCGTATTTATACTTAACAATGTTCAAAAAAAAACCCCTTGGAAAGTAAATTGACAGAATTGAAAACTAGAAATTGAGACCTCATGCTCAGGTTTTTTATTCTTCATTAGGACTTGCTGTTTTGATTAGCAATCCTGTAAAAAAAAAAAAATCCATGAAAGTGATTGTAACTGACTTAAAAGTAGATCCCACTTTGTCTCCTCTCTTGCATGAATCAATCCGGTCTTCAGGACATAACCTGAAGGGGAAGTGTTGCCTACAAGCTTTGCAAATTTTCTGTGCTGAAGTCAAACGGCCTCAAACACTCTTATTTGTGTCTCAAGAGCTAGAATTGATAGTCTGCAATTTCTGCATGCTCTAGACAAGGAGGAAAATGATGGATGAAATCCACAAAGGGCTGAATTAATTTGTCAAGATATGTTAAAATTAGTCTAAAACATTTGTAGCTGGTTGCTATCTTCATCTGGAAAACTGAGCATGTTCACCTCTGAGCTCTGGCAGCAAACCAGACCAAGGACTCTTCGTGAGAATTTGTTGTTGTTGTTGTTGTTGCTGCAGTTGTTGTTGTTGTCTTGACTGAGCCACAGAAGAATGTCACTGTGAGTCCAGGAGCCTAATCCTCCAGGCACAGGCATCCATCAGGGGGCTTGGGCTCCCAGGTCCATCCCAAAGAGAAATTTCTGTTCAACTGGACCTTCTCTCAGCATGGAGTAAGAAGGGCTTAACTACCATCTGTGCATGCCAGCTCCGTAATACTGCTGGTGAAAACACATCACTTTATGGATAACTTATGCTTTGATGGCTTCATTATAAACAGCAGTGCAGTCAGTAATTTTCAGCATTGTCTCATATACTAAAAATTCTGCAAGTCTAATTGTGATTGAAAACGGGGAAGCAAGTAAAATGTTGATAAACAGTAGGATTTCGCAGTACCTCAAGAGCCCACAAAAATGCTGCTATCTGAGATTCTGAGCCTTAACCAGTTTGCAGGACAGGTCAAAGAAATAACTGTTCATTTTGCTGTCCATGCCCCCCTTTGTCTCCCTTTGTACATGACACTCCTGGAAACACCATCATCACAAAGCCAACAAAAAACCAGTCATTTTCATAATGATTCCAAGGACAGACAACAGGTCATACAAATCTGCAGGGGAGCTCACTCCAGACACACATCCTAGGTGATGGGATTGGAGCTGTTGTTTTCTGAGGACCTATGCTTGCAGGCATTTGTCATCTATTAAGTCCCTTGTAAAATCTAACAATGTTGTAATCTTAACTAAAGCTATATTCATTGTATTAGTTCCACTGCAGGTGTTATCCCATAAACATAATTTCACATTTTATTGAAGGGAGTGAGATGGTGACTTTTGAACCTCTAAACATATTTAATTGCTATTTTAAAAATTTAAACACTTTTTCACATATTTCAGTTTTTTGCCCATCTAAAGCTGAAATAGGATGCTGTTTCAAACATTGCCTCATGTTTATGAACAAGGCAAGGTGCTCTTTGAGCATATCCTACTACAGCAGAAAGAAAATAATTTTATAGAGTGTTTTTGCATATGCTATTAAGATTCAAGTCTTGATTTCTTCCCCTTCTGAACAGTGTCCCAAAGACCTGTGGTATCCTCTGTGTTAAGTGCTGGGTTCAAGAGATTAAGGGCAATGACTGGCATCTAGTTCACTTTTATTTCCATTTCAGTGCAACCTCACATCGCTATACATCTGTTTTGTTGATTCAGAAGAGCACTTGAGATGCTTTACAGTTGATTTTGACAAGTGCTACAATTTGATATGGGTAGATAATTCTTGCTGAGTTGATTTCAAAAGTACAGAAATTATAATTTTGAGTAGATATTACCTTTCTTTATGATCAGAATTTTCGTGTAATATACTGTGCACTTAAGCTTCTTAATCACATTTTCTTTTTTTAAACATTACATTTTTTCCATCTAATCAAGTATTGCAAATTAAAATATTGTTCTAAATATATCTTATATTTTTTTCCATGCACTGTGGACAGCTCATGTAGAACCCACTTGAAAAAGTGGTCCCTCCTAACCTTCTCACCAAAACTATTTGGTTTGGAATTTAATTAAGCAGTGAGACAGGACAGACTATATGGCAAGGTTGATTAATGCACACCTTGGGTGCATTTCACCTCATGCCTCCAGCACATCTGAGGTGTGGAGTAATCAGTTCAACTGCTAAGTCAAAGTATCTTAATGGTGATTATAAAATGGGCATTTGTTAAAAATTAAAAACTCAGATATCACAACATATCCTTACATTCCTAAATGTCATGCACTGAGATGAAATTTGGACAAAAAATAATAAATTAAATTCTGGGTTTAAACACAACAGAATTATTTAGCTGAAATATTTTATGGAGTGAAATGTGCATTTTCCATCCTGTTCCCTCCCCATTCCTTTGGAGTGTATAAAAATGAGTAACCATCATCACTCCTAGCTTCTGACTCCTTCCTTTTTCCCCCTCTCCAGTCTAATTCTTTACTCTTTCTCTTTTTTGTTTATTTACTGTCCTTCTGCCTCAGGCATTTCTCCCTGATGTCAGTATTTACTGGGCATGAGCCTGTGCTCTCTTGTATTGGTGGTCCCCAGGTGCTCTTCAGCACATGAATTGATGAGGGAAGGATCTGTCCTTGGCTAACCTCTGTGAACACTGTGGTGGGGTTAACTCCAGATTTACACCATGCAACTGACAGTTTAAGTAGTCTCAGTTGGAGGCTTTTAACAGAAATTCTGGTCAAAGAAATATGAAGTAGGATGGACAGAGCAGTCTTCAACTTTCAGAAGAGTAAACATCCATCACAGGTTTGTTTTCATCTGAAAAGGAATGGACTAATTTATATTTTTAGCAGAAAGTACTGTCAGAATGTAGTCTGAGAAATAGCAGTGTTACACATTGTGATTTCCTGATAACTATTCCACAGATATACATGGGAAAGCCTAAGCTTCCACCTCACACCTTTGTCTGGCTCTCCCAAAAGCCTGGTGTCCAAATATCTACTTATGCCTTTCTGGGCTGGGACAGAGTTAATTTTCTTGACAGCAGCTGGTATGGGGCTGTTTTGGATTGGTGCTGAAAATAGGATTGACAACACAGGGAAGTTTTAGCTATAGCTGAGCATTTTAAACAGCATCAAGAACATCTCTGCCTCTCACCCCCACCCCACCAATGAGGAGGCTGAAAGTGCACAAGGACTGACCCCAACTGACCAAGGGATATCCCAGACCATATGGCATCATGCTCAGTATATAAAGGTGAAAGAAAAAGAAGGAAATGTGGGGTGATTTTCAGAATGATTGTGTTTGACTTCCCCAGTCATTTACATGTGATGGAGCCCTGCTTTCCTGGAGATGGGTGAATACCTGTCTGCCCGTAAGAAGTGCTGAATGAAGCTCTTGTTTTGTTTTGCTTCCATGCATGGCTTTCATATTATCTGTTGAACTATTTTTGTCTCAGCCCAGAAGTTTTCTCACTTTCACCCTTCCAGTTCCCAGCTCACTGTGGGAGACTGGATGCATGAGGCTGTGCTGTCAGCTGGGCTAAACCCACCACACTGCTGAATCAGTAGTGAGATTCTCATTGAGTTCAGCCTTGTTTGGCACTCACAGAACAAATTTTACACTAATATTTGCATTTACTGTCAGAGGGCAGCACAGCTGGTGTGGGAGAGAAGGCTTTCCCACCCCACGGAAAGGATTGATCAGCTGAGACCAAGGGTCTCTGGCAATTGCCTGTGACTCTGTGAACTTCAGTGGGTGGTATGCCCTGGCACCCTAGTAGGTCTCAATCTCCTTTGTCCCTTTGAAAAAAGAATTTGACTGGGAGTTTTAGTTTAAGCTAGAGGAGTTTCTGAAGAAAGGGTTTTTTAAAATTTGTTTCGTGGTTTTTTTCTTTAATTTTCTCTCAAGAGAAGAAGATACAGCCTAGAGTTTTTAAAATATCACTGAAAATGAGAATCTGCTCAGTTGTGGGGGAGTGTTAAGGGTCCCCAAGGAGCCAAACAGACTAGCAAAAGGGAGAGAAGTGTCTGGAGTAGTGATGGAGGGAGGACAAAGCAAGCAACAAAAATAATAAAGTAGAATTGAGGCTGTTATACAGAAGGGAGCAGAGAGAATTTAAAGAGCAGAGAGGGAGAGGCATATGTCCAAAAATAGAAGATTAGAAGAGGAGACAGGAAGAGTGGGGATGGGAATGCCAAAAAGTTCAACTTCACATCAAAAACAAAAAACAAGGGTCTGAAATGGAACAGTCTGCTCAAGGGACAACTTCTTACTGGTGCAAGCAGACCCACTGAAGCTTTTCAGATATTCATATAAGGGCTGCAGAAATATGAGCCCCGTATTCACCAAAGCATTTCTGATCCATGCCCATTGTATTCATGCAGTCACTGGCTTGCCACACGACACCTCAATCCTGCCATTCACATCTATTTAGTCTCTTCCTACATGGTTTTCTGTTGGGCACAAAACTTAAGGGGAATTCAGAGAAAATTTAAAATATATATATTAGGAGACATGAGCTTTCCTCTTCTGAAAGGTGCATGTTAACACTTCTGTCTAACAGACTGGATATGCCCAAATTCTGCAGTTCTGATACCTGGGTCAGCATTTTTAAGCAAGAAAAGTAGTCAACTCAGACATAGTTTTTTTAAATAAATACATTTCCTTTTAGTTTTATGGTGTTAGGTGTAAATAATAGTGAAATCTAATTGCAGATTTAAAACTAAATTCCTTTTCACTTGTATTAAATAAACATTCTATATTCTCTATTCAGACAAATAGTGTTTTTTTCTAGTCAGTAGTCACATTGAAGTTTATTGGGTCATACACATAAATTAGGAATTGTTGAAGAAATAAGTGTTTATGCAGAATCCATGCCATAAATAGCAGAGAAAAAGCAAGTAAGGTTATTCATGCAGGGCTGCTGATATATGTACAGGGTTACTCACAAAGTTTCCTCTAGTGTTACATTTGTATTCATATATGTCAAAAATGCAATGTTATTTCTTTTTAAAATAAATTGGAAGCACAAGTCTGTGGTGTATGATTATTTTATTAACTGATAAATCAGCTAGCTCTCAAGGGTATGGAAGAAACGTATTTATTTAATTTACAAATAAACTGTATCCATTCCCCACTCCCATCCTTTGTTAGGACTATGCCCTAAGAAATTCCAGTGTTTCATATTCTGGTTGCTTAAACGTATTTTCAAGAAGTAAAAGAATTTTGTTTTTTAAATCTTCAAACTTCAGTACAAACAAAATCCCATAAAATATGAACAAGTGTAGACATTTAGTGTGTTTTCAGTGGACATGTGCTTTCACATAACTGTGGAAACTTGTATTTCCACAGTACTTTCCTAAGTTTTGGTACACAAGTTCATACTTAATACCTATAAATAGTACAGCCTGACAGTCAGCATGGCTGTATGCTGGCAGTTTCACACCCATAAATTCTCCATCGAGATCCGCATGGGTGAATGACTGCATCCATAAGGAGAAGCCCCTCTCTGCATATAGTGCTAAAATTTGAATAAAAACAGATCAAATACAGATTTGTGTGGCTTTTTTCTATGACAAATCACAGGCTTTTGTAGAAGATGTAAGAGTTGAGAGATACTTAGTTGGGAGAATTTTCTTATCTTTAAACACTTATAAAAAAGGGCTGTTCCATAGTTATCCATTATGGGGACAAAAAGTCAGTTAGGGAATAACTTTTTTTTGTCTTGTCTTGTCAACTCTTGTCTTAGTTGGAAAAGCCCACTCTAATCTCCAGTTTCGCCGAGCAATTTATTATTAAGAATGGATCAAAATTCCAGACTCTCCTTTGTGGTCTCCTATATATATATACACATTAAATGAAGTATCCCAGTTTAACAAAGGAGAAATATGTTCTCTGGCACTGCCTACATCATAGATCTGTTCTCTCCCATGCTTAGCCCAATCTGCTGCTATGGATATGACCAGCAAGTCTGTGTCTGTACTCACAGTACCAGCTGCTGTTTTCCCAGCTGCAATTGGAAATCAGGTGCCAGTTATGCTCTGGTATCTCCAACAGGTTTGGGCTCATCTTAAGCCCACAGAGCATTTATGCCATAATAAAATGATGTCAACAACAAGATAGGGTAGGAATGTAATAGGAAAAAACTGTGCTGGAGAAGAAGAAATTACAATCCTAGAGAGCACAATTCAGTGAATGTGTGGAGTTTATGGTAGGTAGTGAATAGAAGCTTCTAGCTGAGATATGTAGGAAAATAACTACTGAATGCTGCTCAGGAAAAACAAAAACAAAAACAAAAACAAAAACAAAAACAAAAACAAAAACAAAACAAACAAACAAACAAAAAAAAAAAAAAACAAAAAAAAAAAAAAAAAAAAAAAAAAAAAAAAAAAAAAAAAAAAAAAAAAAAAAAAAAAAAAAAAAAAAAAAAAAAAAAAACCCAAGAGATTCTGGTACAAAGTCAGGAAGGTAACTATTATTTTGGTCTTGGCAAAACTAGGAAAAGTCATTAGGATCTGATTCTACAATCCTTGTTTCATATATATTCTCACTGATCTCATTGTGGCTACATTGTTTATTAACCTTATTTTACTGCACATAGACCTAATGTTGTGGGGTGGCATCTAGTCTGGTTAACTTAGACACCTGATATTGTGTGCTTCAAAAAGCAGTCCTAAAATTTCAGCTCTGATTCCTTATCA
>VWZU01012878.1:637546-660046 GCA_013397095.1 Sterrhoptilus dennistouni
TATAGAGAGAGACCTGTGTCACTGTCAGGGGCAGAGCAGAAATGTGGATTGAATGGTGAAATTATATAACCCCTCATGTGTCATCTTTCTAGGAATAATCTCTCAGCATGACAATCCTATGAATTCAGAAGTATTCTGAAAGTGCCATTGTATGGAAAAGTAAAGATTACTTTGATGCTGAGCTTCTGATGGACAAATAAGGGAACGGCTGATTTGGGTCAGATAACTTACTTGCAGTGTGACTCATGTTTGAGCTCTAAGCCTGCAAAGCTGGGCTGGAAATTCTCTAGGAACAAACTTTTCCATTGTTTTCCATGGTTTCATTTCCAGTGCCAAATACAACCTGCAATTTTAAAAGTGCATGAAAACAAGAAATAAGTTGAAGAAAAATTTACTACATCCTTCCACTGTTGAAGGAGAACCTTTCTGGGGTTTGGTTTGCTTACAAGTTTTTCCACAGATTTTGTCCCAAATAGCTCACCTACTCTGCTTCTGAAGGCTTTCAGAATAAAAAAGCAAGTCCAGAAAAACAGAAGAAGCAATGTTCCTAAGCAGTGTATGTACCCTTTTAGGACAGGACCAAATTTTTTTGTCAGGAATCGGTGTAATACAGGTCTCTGTGGTGATCCTTTGAAATGAAGGGAGATTTCATACAGTACATGTATGTGGTTTATTAGACAAAACTTGTAAGTTGAGTTTTCTAAAATAAATTTCGTGTCTGTTTTTTCAGCTGGATAATCTGTTACATTTAACTTCCCCGGTCCAGCCAGTGCTTGTTAAAACTTTTCTCTTCATGCCCATATGTTAAGATGATGGACAGTATTTGCTGATTCCAGCTTATCTAGGCTTTTAACAGGAAAATCCTGGATCAATTCAACCTGTTTGAGCCAAAAATCTTGTAAATGCCTGAGTCTGGGGAACGGTTTCACAGTAATAAACAAACACAAGTAGTTCATGCAACTCTGCTAAAAAAAGGAAAAATCTTCCATATTAACACATTCATGTCCATAGCATAAAATGACTTAAAACAAAAAAGGCTTAACCCATTGTTTGCAGTACCACTGCTTTTAAGTCAGTTGGAAAGAATGGCATATGCCAAAGAATTAGTTTCCTGCTCATTAATGGAGCAGAAATGTGTTTGTAGCTGAGGTTATGTTTTCTGCTCCTGGTAACTCCGAAAAATTCACAAATGGCCCTTACGTTCTCCCTTACCATCTATTTGCCTCTGTTTTCTCCTTCCACATCCTTGACATGCTGATCTCAGCATTGTGTCAGTGAATGGTGCAGGGATATCACCATTTGTCTTTTCTTTCTTTTTCTGCTACTGTTTGTTTGTTTATTTATTTTAACAGAAAAAAAGGACAAAGTCTGACTGAGGAAAATCAAATTTGTATGAATAATAAAGAGTGTATATAGGACAGAAAACAGCCATTTTTATGAAAGTGGGTTTCTTCTGACATCCTCCACTATTCATATATAGTATGCTCCTTAATATGTTGGTCTTTTAGTAAATGTATCCATTGCAAAAGGGAAAAAAATAAAGAAATGAGGGACAGGCCGTGAATATGACAGAAGAATGCAGAGATCAAGGAGTTTTGCCACTATTGAAAGAAAGCAGAATAAATTAGAAGTTATCTTAGTTTATGTCAAATGTCACTGAAGTTTTGTGTAGTTATTGTGCATAGTAAGAAAGATGATTTTCCCCATAGATATTGACTACATAATTGCCCCAGGGGCAGAATGGGTGGCGAGAGAAGATTCATCAAAAACCCATCCTGAAAAAAAAATTTAAAATTTCCTGTAAGACATCCCAGCTTCAGAAGAGTTTTTAGGTTCCACCATATTGAATACTTTACTTTATAAACAGTCATGTATACAGAACACAGCAAATATGACTACAGTGTTTTTATTTCACTAGGAATGTGGTTTTGGTGCATCTTCATGTTCTATCAAGTGACAGGACACAGTTGGCACTTGTCCTTGCAAGACAAAAGAGATGGAAGGAGCAGCCAGTTCTGTCTATGTTATCATAACTCAATGAGCAATTTGCAATTAATAATTTAATCTTACAATGTCAGTTTTGAATGTTCTCAAACTATTTGTGAAACTATACATTTTAAAAATATGTAAGAATTATTAGAATCAATAAACATATTGCTCGTATGCTTCATGCCAAAATTACAAATAATTAAGTCAGACATCTTCTTCACTGACATCAGTTGTTTTTTCCAGATATCAGCCAGGCCAATTTGATGTTCTCACCAGCCCTAAATAGTAGCAGTGTTGGTGGTGATTTTCACAATCGATAGAAGTTAGAACAGCCCAGAGGCTGCACTAAATCACACCAGGATACAAGCAGAATTGAAAAAATAGGACTAAATTTAGGAATAAAGATTGTTGAAAAGACCTTATCGCTTTCCTCCCCAGATGGAATAGCAGGCGTACTGAGACACATGAGCTGGCTGCAACTCACTTCATTAATCAAATCAATGTGAATTTCAAATTTCAAATATAATATCTGAATATACAATTTTAAATTGGTGCTGGTGTAGTTTCCAGCATTTGAATTACAAATTTGCTTTTTGCTAATCCATTCCCTAACAGAGATCAAACACTTGAAAATTCATGAAAAGCAAACATGAAAGGGTCACAAACATGGTCAAATGTTACCTGGATATTTAATTCAAATGGATACTCAAAGAAAATGTTTCCAATATTTGTTCAGCCCCTTCTTTCTAGTTAGCTTAAAAAATTAAAGTTAAATGGCAGACTAATACTATGTGCAAATCAAAAAGAGAAATCAAGGAGACTGGAAGACAGCAATACAGAAGTAAATCATAAAGACAGATGAGTACATCTACAGTCATATTGGAGATTACACTGAGTTTGTGGATGTTCACATCCATAGCTGGCATTTTAACTGTGACAAAAATAGCTGTAAAATTTGGAAGAAAGTTTAAATGTTGAATATATCTATCTCCGCTGTGATAATCAGTTCTGCTGTATATTCATTGCCAGAAAAATGCATTCATATCCACATGTGCACTGATATATTGAGCCAGTAGTCAAAGTTTAGCAATATGGGTACATACCTTCTTTCTGTTTCACCATTACAAGTGCTATTGACAGCAAAGTCAAATATGCCTTTAGCAAAAAGGAAAGAAGTAATGGGATTTTTGTTTCTCAAGTTCTACCTAGTTGCATTCAACACACATATTATTTTCCTGCCTTATAACAATCTACAAACAGAACCTTCTCATTTCAGTTTTTCACACATTTTCTTTGTGTGAATCTCACTGAAATAGGCAAGCTGTCAGTGACAAAGCTTAGTGTCAATCTCATATGAAGCTGAGAAATGAAAATTACAAAAGGAAAAAGCTAGTAGCCACAATCAGTCCTGTAGCTACAAACAACTTGTTTCGCTTCATCAACCAAATTTTTACTAGAGGGATAATCTGTGATGTCACCCATCACTGATGTCACTGCTGTTTCTGAAGACATAAATTGCTTTATGTAACAGACAAGCTCTTCTGGAAGAAAAAACCTCACAATGAGAATAACATTTTCCAGGAGCAAACCCAACTCTTCCACATAAATGCCATGAACTCCTGTTGTGCCATGACTGTGTTATGAATCTAAGCATACTGCCTCTGCTTGTACAAGCTCTCTACTTCAGTCCAAGTCAGGTTTATAAGAACCTTTCTATTCAATAGCAAATTGCTCTTTGCAGGTACACAGGTATTAGTGACTAAAAGATCACGCAAAATAAAAGAAAAAGGAAGGTGATCCTGTATCATACTCCATGTTCTTTCCTTCCATCTGTGGAAGGAAAAACCTCAGCTTGTAGCCCAGACGGGATGTCTCTGCTACTGTACAGTCTAGCACTTAGTCCAGCAACTGGTACTGTTGAACTTGGTGACTCCATTCCTAGATATGGGATAGGGAAGACTTTGTAACTATTAAAGATACGTATAATAGGATTTTTGAAAAAGGAAAACAATTTTTATAGGCCATTTTTTAGCTTTATTGCTAGCCTTAAAATAGTATGAAAAATTGTGAGAAGAGATGTAAGCATGATTGGTCATCAAAGCTATCTTGCACAAAGAATTCAAAATGATGGTTGCTAGACTGGTAAATATGAAAAATTTCCCTCATTATTCTGAAAAAAATTGACAAAACGAAGAGGGATGAATTAACTTCTCTCAGTCAAGTGTTGCAACTAGCATGGAAGACTTGTTTGAGTCATTGTGGGATAAAGAATATTCCTATATAGATTTTCTTTTCATTCTGTTGATTCAGTTATATAAAATAAAGGCTTTTGTGAACAGACACTCTGGTTTTGTTTAACATGATGGTTACTTCATGACTTTAGGACCGTTACTACAGGTCACTGTACTAGAAGGAAGAAAACGAAAGCTTTGAGGGGGGGAAACGTAACTGATGACAGCATTTGGTTGGGGATGAAAGCAGAAGGTTGACGTGGAGTAAACTGAAGATTACCAGAACTGAATGGTGAGCTGCAGCAGTAGTATTGTTTTATGAGATCCTTGTTTTCTTGTTTCTCTTCCCCTACATGGAGGATTTCATAACCTACATTTTTCTCTCACCTTCTCCCCCTTAAAGTAATTAAAGAAAAATATAGAACTGGTCATAGAAGTTTATTTTGATTTTTTTCCTTTCAACATATTTATTATTCAGCCAACATCTTATAGGTGTTTTGAGACGTATTTGCTGGGCCAACATGAGTGATTAATTTTATATTCTTCTTTCTACTGCCATGGCAGTGATAAATAAGGAACTGTGTAAGTTTCAGGATAGTGAACAGGATAGGTAGTCTTTTTGTATTCCATGCTTTGACTGAATGTTGGTGATAACAGAATTGAACAAAAACGAAGTAATTTAGAGAAGGTTAGGTTATCTAAACTAAACCCCATTATTAACCCACATAGTCCCACAGCTGCCTAAGATCTGAGCTAGCTGTTATGGCTCAAAGTAGCTGCTTTCATTCTCCACTGGCACTAAACCCCAGGAGAGGACTTCCAGACCTTAAACAAGTTTAGACCACATGCCAAACACTGACATTATTTCCTGCTTTTTCAATTTTGGGTTGCAGATATTTTGTTGACTGGAGACCAAAATAAATCTTATGGTTTGCCAAAGGCTTACCAGCAATGTTACTCAGTCACTCTTCCTCTCAACTTCCTGCTATAGCCACTGGACATTCCTGTTGCACATCAGTCCCACAATAGCCATATCTTCATCAGTCTTTTATGCAAAGATGAACAAGCCTTCTTTAACTATTTTATTGTAAAGTTCTGTGTACCTTATTGTATAGTTTGCACACACCAATATGTCTTTTTCTGTATTTCTTTGGCAAGTTGAGATGCATCTTTCAAATTCTTACACATGCCATCTGTGGGCTGTTTGATGTTTGCTGAAATGTGATAGGAAGTCCTCAAAAAACAGGTTTCCAGCAAATGCATCACGAAGGTTTGCAAAGCAATTTTTCTAGGATAAAGTAACTATTTGTGTAAATTATCCATATTTAACAGGTGTAAGACATTCAGGAATGGGTTATTTGTACTGAGCTACCATAATCTGCTATATTAATTATATTTTGTGGAATGAATACAGTTAACTGTGATCTACTGATTGTCTTTGTTCCACGCAAAGAAATTTAATTACATTTGGAAAATGTAATTAATAATAAATAAATTATTTTAACAGCATAACATTAATTACAATACAATAAAAAGAAGTCTAATTCCATTTGGAAGGTGTTGAAATGATCTTAGCAAAATCATAGGATCCCTAAGAAAGGTAAGGGCATGACAGATAGGTCATAACCTTCACAACCTGGAATACTGACTACATCCACAGTCAGCATCTTGTTTCATGAAAGATATGAAAGGTAAAGGCTCTGAGATTTTAAACAGCTTGTCTGGTGGCCTGTAGTCAAAGGTTAATGGGTTGCCAAAACCATTTCCTGAGAAGATGAAGAAGAGGCTAACTATCTGGGGCCTCAGGATTTCCTTTGATCTTAAGATGCCATTGAGCATATTCAGTTTCATAACTGAATCTGTGGGACGTGTATGTTGCTAACAGTGTTCTGTTCCCTTAAGCTTGTCATGCTGAAACTGTCATCAAGCTTACCAGTAAGGTTTCTTTATTCCAAATTCCACTCTTCTGCTGATGATAGTATCTCAGATCACCAACTTTTTTGCACTTAAGAATATTTTTAAAAAAAATTCTCTACTGATGGAGACACTTGCATAGGTAATGTTCCTGAGATCACTCACATGTTTACCATAATACGGTTTATTACTGTGTAAAGAAGACTGTAAAAATCCTGTCGAAGCCATAATGAATACAGCATGCAAACATTCAATTACTGGTTTAACTGCCCCTATTGGAACCAAACACATCAGAGGAGAAATGTGAAATACATCTTAAAACAGTAACTTTTGTCAATGATGCTATAGTCTGATGTATAGTTACAAACCTAAGCATCAGGGATTGTAGCCTCACTTCAGAACAGAAGGGTATAATCCTTGGAAGTACTTGGCCAGTCACCCAAGCAATACAGTAAGATTTGTTCAAGTAAAATGGAGTCTAATTTTATTTAACAATAATTTTAAACTGTATATGCAGAAAGAAGAAACTCAATTTTAAATACAGTGGCTTTAAATCAAAAGCTGTCCATCCTAGTGCCCATATAACGTGTAGCATTATTTTGTAGCATGCTCACATCTGAGTTAACAAATGGCAAGTAGAGCCAAAGAAAACAGATTTGCCAAAAAAAAACCACTGTGTTGAAAATTGAGATCAAAATAATGTTTTCTTGTCATCTCCAACATGTAACTTTGTATATGCTGCCTATTATCAAATATGTCTATCTTATGTAGGCCTGTGTGCACCTACAAGCATCTGAGCGTTTGTCTGCATATGCACAATCTGCAAACTGAGCTGAATAAGCAAGGTGAATATTTAAAGGAAAACGTAATTTTAAAATTCCATATGTATTATGAACAGTGACACGAGTGCCCTGAAGATAAAGATCTAGGTAATATAGTTGAAAATCATATTGTTCATGTGTGTTAAAAACATACTGTGTGGGCCAGAACCATTAATTCTGTGTGTATACCTACACACTCCTCTATATCGGTACCTCTATCTATACACTGGGATAGAGAAATATTAGCTAACAATAGATGCATCTAATCAAAATGTGTGAATGGTATGTACTATGCACTATCATTTCTTTCTGCAATTAATTTAGAATTCAACGGAATAATATGAAGTCTTTTACTACTTAATTAAACTTTTGTAATGCCTGTTTTACCAAGATGAATAAAATGCATAAATTGTATGAGGTGACATCTAATGCACACAAAAAAGAGAAATGTAAAAAATCAGAACAGTGGGTACATTAAACTGATTCTTAATAATTGAAACCAATTTAATCATTTGAGATTATTTTATTCTAGCTGACGTAATACTGTAGCAGTTTTATTCTAATTATAACCTGTTTCATTTTAGTCTGCCTTTCTAGTTAATTATTACAGTCAATTTGTAAAATGACATGGTTCCACATTTGCATAGGTCACTATTAAATAAATGAATAGCTGAAATTACTCCAGCATTGAAGTGTCAACTTTGGTAGAAGTCAAGAGGACTTCAAATGTTCTTCTAACACCCCTTAATGTGTTAATGACCACTATTAAACTGCAATTAAAAGGCCAGAGAAAAAAATGCACGAAACAGTTAATAGAAAAATAGCAGAGACACAATTAAAACACTTCAGTTTTTGACTGATAGAAAATAAAGGGATATGCTGAAAGAAATATAGTATGAATCTATGCCTAACACGACAGAACTGACAGTTTAATGATAACAAATCATAGGCTGCCTTTTTTTGGAGCATTACACGTCAGCTTGACATTAACATCAGTAGTAAACAAGACAATGTAATGATTTTACCTTGTATTTAAATTGCTACTTATTACGGTACTAAATAATAGCTTTAAATAACTTGGTGTCCAGACTAGTGATGTACTCTGTTTGCATGAGACAGTACTGAAAGATATGTTTAAGTTTTTTGTCATCTTAAATAAAGGATATATGTATGTCTTAGCTGTGCAGCCTACCATGTTTGCATCTGAAACCTCTCCTGAATCCATAACACTGTCATTAGGCTTATTTGCTCATGAGAGGAAAGAGTAGTGATGATCAAGTCCTAACTCAAAGCAGGTCAGACTTTTTGGTATCAAGTGGTGTGTATAACTCCTAGAAAGAAGCTCAATTAATCAGAGGTATGCCAGGCCTGTCATATTAAACGCTCTTACTTTAAAACCATGCTTTAGTGAGAGATGAACTGAGTATGGGAACAGTATGTGTGATTCCAAAAGCTAAATTACATTCAACATGAAAATCAACATTATGTCTGAAAATTTAAATACTTGCATCAGAAATTTCAAAGTTATAGTTCCAGCAGGAATTAAAATTTGACCTCCAAGTGCATAGGTAGTATTTTTTACTACTGTTACATTTTAATCATTCATATAATCTGCGTCTCTGCAATTGAGAGGAGTTATGTTTGCCATGGGAAATATGACTTCTTCATTTTCCATTATCATCTGTGTGTTGTGTATGTTCATCCATAAAATTAAATTAGTTTATGGGTTAAATTCTGTTCTCAGTTGCACTGTGTAAAACCAGGCTTGTTTTAGTGATTCAGTGGATTTAAGTAATTTCATTATTAGAAACAAACTTTAGTCTTTCTTATGCTACCTAGAAAAGCATTACTGTTCTCTCTAAAAGTTCATCTGTGATATTGCTTAGCCCATTGTAAACAGGCATTTATTTCTTAGATCAATGGAGTAAATCACCATTTTTCTTTCTTATCATTGTTTCAATTATGCAAAATAAGCAAAAATACATATCAGTGTGTTACCTTTTTTTTTTCTGCTTACTTCACATAAATGACTTCTATGATTTAATGCAGTCTTCTACAAATCAGTATGAAAACAAAACTGAAGTTGCCTTTCCCCTAGTGTTCATTTTATTAGGTATAAAATGTACTGTCAGACAGCCACAAAAAATTGGAGGAAGACTAAAAAACTATGTTGCATCTTTTTATATGATGACAAATCTGTGGTTGCAGATGGCCAGGTTTTAAAGGATGTTTAGGCATTTAAAAACATACATAGGCTCCCAATAGTATTTTAAAACATTAGATTATTTTGAAAATCCTGCCAGGCACTGGATGTATTTCTTTGAAGTTTTCATCCAGTGGAGAAAAAAAAGTCCACATAATCAATGAAATAATTGGAATAGATTCAACCAAAACCATTTCATGGGTACCAGAGATTTTCCTATGCTTCAGTCTGTTTGTGTCCAGATCAATGCATCTTCATCTGCTGCTGAAAGTGAGAGATACTATTTATATTATACAGCTGATGCACTAAATTGTCTATTATTTAAAGCTTCTCTGTTTCAAAATCTCATTTCTTTACAACATTTGAGATTCTAGTCTTGCTGAGGACTAAACCACAATTGAATGTGAACGGGAAAAATTGTAAGGAGAAAACTATTTTCTCATGTTCAAAAAATCGTGCTTTTTTTCAAAAAATATATACATTTCTGGGCTCTGTGTGTTACAGAAACTTGCCTTTTAGAACTGCAAAGGATAAGAAAGGTAAGTACACTTTCTTGAGGAACATGTTAATGCAGATAATTTGGCTGGGATCTCAGATTCACCAGAAATTGCCTGTGTATGTGACAATCACTTTTATAGGTTCAGTACTTAACCTGTTCTTGCCAGTGTCCTCTGAAGTATTTCCCTTAGCACCTGTCAAGTACAAAGCTCTAACAGCTCCTGTGTCACTTCTTGTTGCTTGTTGATCCAAACACAGACTAGTTTACACCTGGGCTGATGCAGACAGGCAGAGGGGGCAGAGGTGCTGTCCTTGCAGTGTTTTACATAAACCTGTTCCCTGGCCCTGGCTCTCAGAGAAGTGCTCAGCCTCTGAGGCTGAAACAAGGATGTGCCCAACTGCCCAAACAGCACCACGTTCCACTGTGTATCACCACTGGCCAGACCAGGGCAAGAGAAAGAAGCAAGTTTATGTTAAAGCACAGAGGGAATGTTATCATTCCACAAAAGGGATGCTAACCCTAGGTAAAGAAAGAATAGCATGTATCATCAGAATCTCTATAACAAAAAAATACAGTAATATTTTGGAAGGATAAGAAAGAATAAGCATAGTTTGGGCATTCTTCAGGAAATAACATAAGAACTAAAGCACAGAAACAGAGATGCAGAGAGATAACTCCAGAAAAGGGAGAGGATTAAATCGTGCCAAGCTTAGGTTTTCCTTTAAAATTATATTCAAAACCAAAGTGACTTTAATTAATTTAAATACTCTACTTAACCCTTGCTATTAGTAAATATTTTTTTAAACAGATAGTTTTTAGACATTAATTTGGATGCACTACAAACCAGTGCTAGTAAGCACACATAAGTGATAATTTGACCAAAAAAAAGTGCTTCTTTATGTTTAAGGGAGAAAAATGTGAACATACGAACAACTTTAAATGTGTCTGGATATTTTCGGTTTGCTTTTAGATTTCAAAAGGGTTTTGTAAAAATCAAACCAAACCAATCCAGCAAAATCCCCATCTCATCTAGTAGTTTCTTTGAAAAATATTTTGGTTGACTTTCATGGTTATATTGTTAAAGCAGAGCTTGATGTGTAACTGAAGATACATATATGTAGGTGTGTTTAATTGTAAAGTTGAGAAAAATGTAGATCTATTTAAAGCAGGAGTGACAGTTGTTGAGCATTGTGATGTATCATCTTGACATGAACTGAATGAGTTAGATTAGTGACTGACACTAGCAATGTCAGAATTTACATTGCAGCACACACAAACTCTGTGGAAATATACTATTAGCACTTGGAGTAAGCAGTGATGAGTAATGAGATAAAAACTGACAGTGTCAATAGTCATATGCCCTCGCAGTCATATATACACATGTAGTATGTGTATTAATAAGTGTGTATATCCATCTGTCTATAGTAACTTTAATTACACCAAATTTCAAGAAGCAACAATCCAAAATCATGGATAAGAAAGGGAATCACAGTAAGGTTTACTTAAACACTCTGGGGTGTGATTTACTCTGTAGGTTTGTTCACCTCATGTACATGGTGTTGACATGCACTGCTTGCTCTATTTCACTAACGTGCACAGCTGTACACAGGTAAAGTAAATAAAGCCTTTTAGGAAGAGTTCTTTTTTTAAGCACTGTTTTTCTTGTTTGGAATCAGAACGATAGTAAGTTTTACAGGCACAATGGGAAGGAAATACATACTTACTGTACCATGTCTTGTCCTAGCTATTAGAGACTATCACAATTTAATGTTGGATTCAATCCAGATTTGTCTCCAACCATTATTTTTTGAAATATGTTGATCAGATGATTCAAGGAATTGGGTCCAAAATACCCATCACTTTAGGGTGCACCAGTAGCACTGCAGATCATGCTATCTCTGGCAGGAGTGAGAACTGTGGGTATCTGGCTCAGGTGCTGTAAGGGTACCCAACAACTGCACCTCTGGGTCCGCCCTCACATGCTCAGAAGTATTTGGGACCCTGGGCTAAGCAGGGAACAGGTAGTTCCTTTTTACCAGTGACCATGCAATATTCTGATGGTTGAGAAGTTCCTCTTGTGGTGGAGAAACCTGTTATTGGTGGCATATGCCTTTTCCTCGGTTTCTCTCTGAAATCACTTTGACAGCCTCAGATTAGAGGCAGTACCAACTCTGCATAGCTACTGAAATGTTATATGGATGAAAACTACTGTAATGTCTCCATGGATAGATGATTATGATATTTTGCCCTTTCTCTCTAACAATATTTGTAATGTCTTGACATGAAGTGGAAAGAACGGCAGATTATTGACTGCCAAAAGTAGTGTCAAAAATAATGCTATGTTGTATCAAGAAATTATGTATTTTGCAGTCCACTACCATAAATACAGAGAAATACAAAATTGGCAAGAAGCTGTGCTTTCATCTTCAGCAGCCTGGAGTGGAGTCCCGAATATGTTCTCCTGGTCCACAAAATGCTCCCACAGCAACCTTAGAATGCTGCAGGCATATGGTGGGCAGTACGGATCTTTAAAGATTAATTCCTCTCTATTTATTAAAAAAGAATTTTACACAGCTTTGGTGCCATCAAAAATTAGAAATTAAAATAGGAAAATGGTGGTGTTTTATTGCTGTGGAAAATAGGAAGGCAAAACCTTTAAGAAAATGGAAGCTGTCAGAAAAAAAAATAAAAACAAATACAGTAAAATAACAGAGTAATTGTACTTCCCATATGGAAGGACAGCAACAGTAATGTCTCATTTAGATTTCTATTTCCACTTTTTGAGAGGACAAGAAATAATGGGCATCTGCATGTTGTATCTCCTGTGATTTTGCTTAATTTTCCTTCTTTTTGTTCCTCTATAAAATAAAGTTACCAGAATGATTTAAGTGTCAGGTTTATATTTCTAGTTTTTCTAATGGAGCAATTTTATTTTAAAAGGTAAAACATATTTTTTAACCTACCAGTGACATCATTCTCTACATTGGATCAATTATCTATGCACTGAATAAAGTTTAATTGAACCCTTTTAAATCTGTACAGCTGTTGTGCAGTGAAATATGCAGGTGGATTATCTCATTAGTATTAATCTAAATGTTTTGTGGTCTCGGCACATTTTAATGTGTGTGGTGTATATATTTGGTAATAATTCTTTAGTTGTTAAAAATAAGTGCTACAAGAAAATTTTGATAATAATTTATGTAATATTTGGTTCTTAAACAGGATGAATTAAGGGCATTAAAATGATGAGTGATTCCACAAAACCTGTTCCAGCAGACAGAATGAATGAAAGTATTAGTTTGAAAACTTCTGACCTATTTTAATTTTATTTTAGGAGTGCTCTGTTTTATGCATTGATGTTACTATCAGGATTTTAGCTGGTTTTCCTTCCAATCAGCTTAGCTAACTTAAATCCTTTTTTAAGGTTCACCAGCATCAAACATTTCTACCTCATCTTCCAGGAATCTATTTTCAAAAGATATTATTTGTTCCTAGGACCAAATTCTGACACTGCTTACACAAGTGATTCGGGAATAAAGCTGAAAAAATGGGCCAGGACCACAGCATGTATAAAATACTATAAAGCAACAGAGTGGTATTAGCTTGGCTATCTGAGAATGCAGCCCATGATATTCAGATCTGAGGATGGAGGATCTGTGGGAGTTCTGCTTGGGGACAATGTGTCTCTGAGCTACCACTGAACCTGCTGGATGCTAATGTCAGGTAGCACTGAAGTTTCTCAGTGAGAAGCCGGCCTGCTGAATATATCCAGGATTTAAAGGTCAATTTTGTGCATTTGCTCAAGTCCAATAAAGAGAGCATTTAGGCGAGAAAGGGAAGGTGTGCTTCACGTAGCTGCCAGAGGGGAGCCCTCGGTGGGCACGGAGCTGAGTCCAGCCCTGTAAGCTCCAAAGGGGAAAGGTGTAAAGTGCCACATTGGGAATCTGCTCCCACACACTGAGAGAGCTCGCTTGGCACTGCAAAGAAGGCTTCACTTGGAGAATTCACGGGCTTACATTTCTTACGGTATACTGCCATGTTTCAAATTGGTTGATTTACAAACTGTTGTACTTTTTTCTCCTTTTTCAACTTGGATTCGTACCAGAAACTTTCAGAGTTAAAACAGTGTTACAGTTAAATGTTATTTTCATTGCCCTGATCCATCTTTTAAATTTCATTCTAATCTCAGAAAGGTTGAGCAACAAATGCATTATATTCAAGAAAAGTGTAAAGGTATGCTTGAGAGGGGGCTATGGAGAAAATACTTACAGGAATGCCTTATTGCCAACAAGCAATGCTGCTACATTTTATGTACCTCCCAACAGCTGACTGCAGAAGCTACTTCAGATCCAGCTCAGTTGTACAGCCTGGGGGATTAGTGAAAAAGACCACCCTGGAGGTTGTTAAATAGAAAAAATAGTGTGTCTGCCAGCTGGGGGCCGATTGATTGCCGCTTGTGTGTGTAAGGCAGTGATGAGGGGGAGGTGTAGAGGTGATGGGATTTGCTCCTGAACAGTTGGTTTTGTGAAGGACTCTCACTGCCTCAAAGCTGGTGAGGCCCTTGCAATTGTCCTATACTTTGTCCCTGAGTGGCTGCTAGATTTTCTTGCTGTAAAAATTTATGGATTTATCATAGTCCTGAAGAAAATGTCATTATTAGCAGTGAAGCAACTTCTTCCTGCCTGGTATTGAGCACCTTCACAACACACTGCATTTGGCTGCAAAGAGGATAAAACTCTGCATGAACTATAAGACTATAAGGCCCTTCTTCTCATGTGAGAAGGATTGCAACAAACACTACTTTGTTCCAGGAAAATAGGATTCTTTGCAGATGATTTGTGGAAATCATCTCTCTTTCTGGCCCTGAGGAAATTCAGCAGATAAAGCAGTGTATTTTTCAGTCTTTCTAATCTACATTTTTGTTTATGGAACCTAAATTAAATCTCTACACGCAAATGAAATGTTTAGTTACTGCTGGAGGCAGAGGTTAGCAACTGTGGTCTGTCTTACTCTACATGTAAACATGAATTAAAAATTTTGTGTATGTTTATCTAAATGCAGAGCATTTATCTGAAGTGATAAACTGTTATCTCTTTTTTGATTATCTTAAATTCACTTTTTTTTTTTTTTTTCCCCACTGCTGCAAAAACTCATTTGCCCAATCAGGGAACCTGAGATATCTAAACATTAACTATCTGTGATTTTTTCTTTTAATGCTGAAATTTTATACATTATTTTTGCCTTTTTTCTGTTTTTCGATTTCTAATCTATGTCTAAACTAGTTGATTTTACCAATGGCTGCTTAGTTTTATTAATATTCCTTTGAGGAAGATTTTTGTCAGAGATATTTTGACATCCCTGTTAAGGCAGCTCCATCAGCAATACTTTGCCCAGGGTCTTGATGAGGTGATCAAGGACTTCTAGAACATTTCCATTTTTAGCCAAATCTCTGACTGTTTTGCCTCATCACAGTCTGCTCACCAAGATCTCGTACATTGGGTACTTGGATAATTTTGGCTACACATCAGTGGTTTTAGACAGGGGAAAAAGTGCTGCAAGGAAAGATTTACTCTGTTGCAGTAAGCTTGACATGAATCATTGCTGCTGCTGCTGCTTTGTGTTCCTGTCAACCTATTGTAAACAGGCACCCTCAGAGAAGGAAAATGCTTTTTGAAGATAAAATTCAGGAAAAAAATAATTTTGAATTCTTACTATGTCTTATATTTCCAATGGAACAAGACCTGATCAGAGCTGTGAATAAGGACCAAGTTTCCCTGACCCCAGGACAACTGTGTAAGTGAAGTTTTTAGTCTCCATTTCAGAGGATAGAGGCAAAAGTATCTTGCCATATTTCTAGACAGTCTTTGTAGAGAACAATTCTGACATGAATCTATGTTTATCTGCAGAATACACATATTCCACATCAGTAGTTACTGAATATGAGGTCTAGTGGAAGATATTGTCATCCACAAAATCATTTTGGTGCTGTTAAACTTCCCCATTGTTTGTACCAAGTTCTCAAAAATGTGTTGAGATGCTGAAATTCCTGTTTCAGAAGAGGAGTTTATCACAATGGCCTTTGTAGGAGACAGCCCAACAGCAGCTTAATTCCTGTTTCTGTATTATTTGTAGTGCCTGGGTGATTTTTAGACTTGTGATATTTGCTGCTTTTATGTCTGTTGGGCAAGACATTATCCACTGACCTATATTAATAATAAGAGTGATTGATGCCTGACATATGTTAAGCCTGGGCTTGTCACCTTTGTACCTTTGGTACCCTGCCAATGTAGAACAGGCTTCCTCTGCTGGAGGATAGGTGAGCCCTTTTTGCACCAGACTGTTCCCCAAAGCCCTCTTCTGCCTCTCATGTCTTCAGTTCTCCCTGCCCTGTTCCCCCAGTGAAGCAGCCCCAGCTGCTGGTTCTCTGTGTATCTTTGCAGACAAGTATCTTTTTCACACATTGTGTGGCCATTTGTATGCTCTTCATCCCCTGTGGCTGGTGAGGTACCTGTTGGATCCACACATCCAGACTCACAGAAGCTGTGACCATTTCTAGTAACAGTATGTGAAAAGGAATCAGCATAATTAGAACACAGGTTAATTTGATACCACTGTAATGGAGAAGTTCAGTAAGGATAAATTTCTCCTACAATAGTACAGAAAAATAAAATCTAACTGCAAAATCCAGTGATATTTAAAAATTGTATTGGTCTATTTTTGCATAATAAAAAGCAATTTTGTGCAATACAAAGAGCTGTTTGAAGATGGTGAAATGGCTATAGGTTGCCAAAATCTGCAGCTGGGTGTGACATTCTGGAAAGATATCAGCAGGGAATTGAGCAGTCACAGTTCCCTACAGTCCACCAGCCATCTGACTTTAGTTTCTTCATATTTGTACACATGTTCTTGTTTATTATATAATAAAAATTTGACATGTAAACATACTAAGTTAAGTGGGATTTGAAGGTGGTCTTTGGGTGAAGAAATCCTATAAAAATGTCTAAACTCATTTTTTTTTCTTTCAGGCCAGAGGGTTTTAGAGAGATCAACTTTCTATGTGGCAGCTGGGCTCCCTGCGGTGCTGTATTTTATTTTATGTTTTATAGCATGTAGCTTCTAGGTTTAAAAACAAAACACAGTATTCACTTCCTGAACAGACCTGAAACTGAATTAGAAAAAATACTTGCAATACATATAAATTGGGAGGGAAGGTAACCTGTGATATGATATGCCTCTTACTCTCTAAAGGCCACAGGAGCACAAACACACATACAATTAACCATGGGTGGGGTAAGGAAGGGTATCTTTCACCTGTATTCCACTGGGAAACTTCTTCTGAGGTGATACTGAGTGACTGGTGTACTCATCACCACCTAGATGGTCCTTTAATTCCTACACTCTGGCTGTTTCCATCTTGCTTCCACCCTCTCAAGGCTCCCAGGCTGCTTACCTTGCTGCACCTGAGCTGGCTTAAAACTTTACTTCTGGTCTTCTTAATCATTGCTATATGACACCAGCTTTACTTTCGACCATGTCTGTCTTCATAGAATCACAGAAAATCATAAAATATCCTGGACTGGAAGGGACTCACAAGGATCATCGAGTCCAACTCCTTGCCCTGAACAGGACAACCCAAAGAATACTATCTTGTAGCTGACAGCATTTTCTAAATGCTCCTTGAACTCTGGCAGATTTGGTGCCATCATCAATTCCCTGGGGAGCCAGTTCCAGTGCCCAGCCTTCAGGCAAAAAACCTTTGCCTAATAGCCAAATTAGATCTTCCTGGACACAGCTTCATGCCATTCCTTTGCATCCTGGTCTTGGTAACCAGAAAGCAAAAAGAAAAAATTATGCACCCATTTATTTTTTTCCTATATTTCCTGCTCTCTCTACAGTATCATTTACTAAATGGAAACTAATGATTTCAGGATTTACACTAACAACATACAGAATGACCCACTTCCAGATTTCTGGGGATGTACAAATTGGACAACTTGGTTTAACATACCTAGAAGGGGGAAGAGGCTTGAGACAGTTTTACTGAAAATTGTATATCTGAAAATATAAACTATGTAATATGTTGCAGTCTTCCCAGCAACATGGGTAGCTTTCACAGTTAACTAAGTATATATCCACAACTCACATACTAATGATTTAATTAAAAGGTTTTCTAAGCAAATCTTCTTTCAACAAAGAAAATTCAGTGAAGTCCGGTAGGGAACTTGACTATATATTTTTAATTTGCTTATATACCTATGGAAAATTAAGATGAAATCAGGAAATCAGAGGACTTCCAAGGTGGAAATTCCTCTGGGGAAGAGATGGTGCCGGCAACCCCCAGCAGTATCAGAAACAACTTTTAGAGTTGCCCTTCAGATGGGATTTGCTGATCAAACAGGCATTCAAGGCAGGCTGGACTTCGTAATTCAGCTTCTTCCAGTGGACTTCCTTGAAGCTCTTGCTATAAGCTGAAGTTTTCTTCTCTTTCCTTCCATTCCCAATGAAAACCCACCAGGAAAGTGCATTCCTTGAGTGAACCCCTATGTTAATGTGTCAGGCTGACCCAGGAATCTGCACATCTCTCCTCCATCTTCACCTCACTGTACTTCTAAATTTAAATCCTGAATGGGTCACATAAAGTGAAACAGAGTTTGGAGATTTACCGTAATCACATGCTGACATTTTCCTACATCACTAACCTATCACATGATTTAGCAGGATTGTCAGCTCCTGCGTGAAGGAGGATCAGGACAGAAATAGCAAGGGTGTTGTAAGATGTTATGGAGGCCTTCTGACAGGACAGTGTGGGAAGCTTGTGCATTATTTGCTGCAGTCCCATTTTTTAGAAAAGTTCCTGAGACTGTCATTTTGATATTAGCAAAAAAAGTAATTTACACTTTAAAAGACACTCAGACCCATAAATCTTAAAAAACGCTTCTGTTTTGAGCCTGAAAAAATAATGTTTTAGGCCTAGTTCACAAAATGTTTGCAGAGTCTCTAACTTTAAAGTAGAAAAGTAGAAATCAAGTTTTCTGGCAAAAATATGTTTTTTACTATTCATAAGCACTTTTTTATCTCTCCATTCATAAAACCAAAGCTACAGAGCACTTCAGAAGCCAGAATATTTTGCCAAAACATTATAGAGGTATTTACTGTAATCCCCCTGGTTTCTTTCCTTTTCTCTTCCATCTGTTACTTAGACTCTGTCTTTCTCACTCTGTATATCTTCCTGTTACAAAACCATGCCTGTGACATGAAGCTGCTCTTCCACTGCCAATAAAGTGACAGTAAAGGTAATAGGAACCTTTTTCATTTAAAAAATCCAGTGCTATCTCACATCATTTTCTCCTCTAACCCTAAGTATCAAAACAAACCAGGGACAATCAGAGTGGAAGGAGAGAACAGAGCATGAATGATTTTGATGATATTATGGTAGCTGAGAATCTCAGATTTAAAAATAATAAATAAATAAAATGTTTTCTCTTAGTTTAGCTTTTGATACTGAGGATATCAAAGAGAGAGTTACTTTTGATTTTGATTTTGCATTTTGTTGTCATTCGTTAATTTTCAGAGAGCTTGAGAAGCTATGCTTACATCTTCTGGGGTTTGTCAAGACATTTGTACTTGTATGGTAATGCAGCCAGACTCTAAAGAGATTGGCACTCTCTTTCATGGTCTCACTGAAAAGACTCTGGTAAGAAGGCAGCTGTGTTGGTCTCCATGATACAGAGCGTGATAAAATTGCTGAGGTAGTAATGCAATACATCACTGTTTAAAAAGACAAAAAATGCGTCTATCATCAAAAGAAGTATAGATTTAATGACAAGTAGCAGAAAAAGGAGGTGAAAGCAGGGAATATCATTCTAGCTTCTGTTTTTGGAGAGAAGGGGATTCATAACAGTTTTCCACAGTCCTTCCTGGTTACACCCTTTGTGAATCCTCAGGCTGCAAGATAATTGCTCTCTTGGAAACATAATTTTTGTTTTCCATTTTGAGCAGCTCTCATAAACTTCTGTCCAGCCTGGATATTTTTATAACATTCCTGTTCTCAGTTACAAATTCATATCCCTGCTTCCCAGGTGGAAAAAAAAAATGTGTATTTTCTTTTGTATGCCATGTTGCAAAATCTCTTTTAAACATCTTGCTTCCCTCCTTGACTGGGACATCTCATCTCAAGTTTTGTCTTCATTCTCAACTGTCCACCAAGAACCAGCAGATAAGTTATTTTGGCAAAGGTCACATTAGTCTGTTTCAAATGGTTTGTGTTTTGCAGATAGGTGCTCAGAAGTGCAAAAATTAAATCATCATCCCAGGCTCAGGATCATCATCAGGCAGAGCATGAAGCAATGTTAAACACCCAGGCAGAATTCACAAGGACTTTATTCTCAGAAGAGGAAATTTTTGCTGATGGTGATCCATTAAGAAAGAAAATAAAAGAACTATCATAAACAAGAACAGACAGGGAATTAGAGAAATGGATATAAAAGGTTTTCTGTTCTGATGCCTACTGTAACATACAGGCTGCTTCTTCTCTCTGCAGTTACCCTCTAGGAGAAGAATGGCTACTTAGTGTAACTAGCAGTATTGTCAGCTCAAGGGACGGATCAAGGGATTCACTGATGCAAGAGCTAATCTCGCCAGGTGAAATGGCTGTGTTCTTTTAAAAACAAATGAAAACATCATATAATTTTGTGATCATTAATAACATTTCCTAACACTAACTGACTGTTGTGCTTTGGGATGCAAACTGATTCCTACAAGGCTAGGGAAATAATTTTGGTTTTTTATTAGTTTATTTTTGATTGGATGTATGTATTAGTATTGTTTTGTTGCTTATTTAATCCCTCATTCCAATATTACAGTAGGATACACAACTTGATGGACTTATGGTGTGATCCAGTGTAGAAAATCCTATATTATCATGTAATTAGAATTAATTTTTAAAATTTTGTTCTCCTTTCTTACCTTCCAGGATATTAGAATTCTTTTCTTTTTTACTCTTAATCCTCTCAATCCTCTTTTTCAAACTCAACACTCCCTGAAACCTTTCTTTCCTGTTTCCTTCTTACTCCATTGTTATTTCCCTGCTTTGTTCTCCTTTTCAGTTGTCCTATTCTTTCCACATAATTCTTTCACCCTTGTTTCACTTCTTTCTCTCTTCTGCTGGCCAGTGGGAAGTAGTCTGACAGGACAGGCAAAGCACAGAAACTTTAAAACACATAACCAAGCTCATTTCCACTTGTAATATATTTCACTCTATATTTTAGATAATTACATTTACAGTCACATTTCACTGCCTTGTTATTGTTATTGCCTTGTTATTGTTATTGTTGTGACGAGCTCCAGGAAGATATTTTGTATTAGTGCCTTATATACTAGGAAAGCAAAGACTGTCTAAACTCTCTTCCTGGCTTTAATGTGGGTTTGTCTTCTGGGTGTCAGCAGTAACCTGGCAGCAGGATATTTCAGGATTTCTCTGCAAAAATCATCCATCAGCACTGTTAACTTCCTTCCTTCCTCCCTGTTGCACACCAACACTCAAATGACAATCATGAAACATGAAACTATTTTTGACTTGCCTTTTACCCCTATTCCTCATTCAGTAGTTTAGTCTCTTTTCCTTATGTGCATCTCCTTACACATTGGAGACAGAGGAGGGAGACAATAGATTTTAGTTTTTAATCTTATTTCTTTGTGATTTTTGCTGTTGGAGAGTGTAGATGTCTTTGACTTTTTTCTATTTTCTTTCCTTGTCAAATCCCCACTTAGTCAATGTAATTCTTCCTTCTCATCAGATGAAGCAAAAAACCATGCAAGATCTCACTTGCATAGAGGGAAGGCAGTTTTTCTGATATTAATTGTATTTTCTTGCACAAGATAATATTCTGTATCACCCAGTACATCTTGTGCAATGGATACTGTGATGGGGGAAGAGCTGGGTTGCTGTGTATTGCCTGTATTTCTGCTTTGAGGCAAGGACATCAAAGCCAGGATTTGTGGTCCAGTTTTTCCATCTGTAAAATGGCAATCTGTGAATGGTATTCATTCAAGCCGTAACCTCTAGAAGCAGTAGCTGCTTTTTCGGATTTCCTAGAGACACTGGTCAGCTTGCATATGTGTAATGGTGCATATGCAGCCCAAGCTACCCTTCCTCTGATACAATATCTGACCAGTTTGGCATGTCCGCATCAATATAAACTTTGAGATTTTTTATGTCTGTCTGCATTCCAATTTACTGTCCCATTTCTTTTCTTTTTTTCTGTACATATTTTTCTTACATCTTCTTTAGCATTAGGCAAAAAGGGGGATTGGTTGACCTCCTGGTGAATTTCAAAGTTTCAATAATTTTTTAACATTCTTTCCATGAAAATGTACTCTGTCTGTTCTGTTTCAGGTGAAACACTCAGCAAAAGCTGTTTCACAACTTCAGAGGAGTCAGGATTCAAATGCATTTAACTTGGTCAGAAGTCCACTCCAAAGAGCTTTACTTAACAACAGGTATTGCAAATTCACATAGGTGGCCATAAAGGTAAAAGAACCCATTATGCTGAGATAGAGTGGTTACAACTCTATAGACAATTCTGGGACTCCTCTGCTGACACCTTTAATAAATTTGTCCCAAAGTGTTAGAATGAGCTAATAGACATTTTAGATAGCATCTATCTTGGCTGGAGAGAATGATGAACTCGATAACCTCTTGGGGTATTTTCCAGTCTCATTCTCTTGATTCTGTATGTGTTCTCTTAAACTAACACCTTTTTAAAATAAATCTGCTCTAGTAGCAGTGGTAGGAAATACTTTAAACATACATTTAACATAACTGCTGGTGAATTCACGTTCCTT
>VWZU01012878.1:670046-757722 GCA_013397095.1 Sterrhoptilus dennistouni
TTCAGGGTCATCTATTTATTTCCATGTGTTGTCCTAATCCTTTTAATATTGTCAATGTATCTTGATGTCATGAGCAATTTCATTAAGAGAGCTGAAGTCTTGCTTTTTGCTAAGATCAGATTGATGAGATTATATGTTTGTATTATTTCCTTTTTGCTCTAATGCAAGTACAGACACAGTAAAAATGTCGAGGAAAAGAAAATAGTCAGTTATTGAATGTTTTGAAGTCACCAAGGTGCTGGGAAAGCGAAAGCCTAAAGGTGGTCATAGGATTCCTCAATACATTGTTTTGTTCAGCTGTTTTGAAGAGATCCATCCAAATTGAAAAAGCAGAAAAGGGTCAATAGAAACCAAAGACAAGGTGGATCTCCATTAGAAGTTGAAAATAAAATAATTTAGCTGTCATAATCTGACAAAATAAAATTGAGCAAGGATAATGGAGCATGCTGGAAAAACATTTGGGGAGGAAGAAAAAAACTTTGTCAGCACAACAATACCTGTTGTATAAAAATTTCAGGAACAAATTCAGACTCAAAAGAACAAAAAAATATCAGACCAGAACAGTGAGATCCTAGAATACCTTCCTATCACATATCAAATGTTATATCCTCTATCACATTTGGGAGTAGATTCCTATGCCATTTCAAGATACGTTTTGGGAAGTTAATGAAACACAACCTCCCAATATATTATTGTCAGATAGAAGAGATAACTCAATAATCTGGGTGGCTTTTCTTCAGATCTTGTATCTGTATCCTGTAAGGCTTTGATGGGATGACCCTGTCCACATTCCCTGAACAAACTGAAAGACAGAAGGTTTCTTTCTCATTTCCTAAACTGGACTTGTAAATTTGCTTAGGTTTCAATAAAACTTATTTCCTTCCCTGCACTGCCTCATTTATACCCGTACCTTTTAATCTTCACATTTATAACGGCAGCTTTTCTGCTGGGCATTCTAAGCATTCAGGTTGATTATTGTTTGCTTTAGAAATTCAAAGAGGCATGATGTACTGTGAGCTCCCACTGCTCAGAGGCCCTGGAGAGGCCTCTGAGTTTTACAGATAAATTGATGCTACCCGTTATTAAATACAGTCTTGTATCATGCTCAACCTGTCTGGCAGCTGTGGAGCACATCCTACTTCTAGCAGGCACCTCTGAGCTCTAAAGAACCCTTTGATAACTATATCAACAAAAAGCCTCTACTGCTTCATTCTTACTTATTCTTATCACCAAATATGTGGATGTAGGCAGGATGCCCAGGATATGGCCCTTTCCTATCTACTTGAGAGAAAATTGTCAGAGTTTCATTCACTTTTCTGCACCTGAGCTTTAGATTCATAGAGTCTATTCAGTTCAAGATAAAAGCTATCCCCAGGTGTAAGAGCAAGTATTGTTCTTTTAATAAGTGTACAAGATGATCACAAGTAGCAGTGTTGGGTGAAATTTGTGTGGAGAGACCGGTTGATTAAGCATTTTAAAACCTGTCATTTCCTATACAGCACTCTACAATGTTATACTTCACAGGATATATTTTTCCATAAGTTTTCTCAGAGGCCAAAGCTGCAATAAACTTATGAAGAATATTCAATAAAAGAGAATTTGAGTATGGTTGAGAACTAAGTTCTGCCTCACAGATGTGACCTGTGTTGTGGGACTGTATTGCATCACACTCCAGGGTTAAATTAAAGTTGGCCTTCTGCCTCACTGTTGCCAGTTCAGGTGATTCTATCACAGGGATTTTATTATATGGCTAATGATGTTTCATATTTTTCTTAATCCCTGGCTTCTGAAGTCATACAATTCACTGGGGCTTGATGTTTTCATTAAATGAAAAGAATTTTCTAGTCCTTATAGGATAAAAGGCAGTATGAAGACTACAAGCCTGAGAATACCCTCACAGTCGGATGAATGAAATGCAGCTTCATATAGTTTTTATTTGTTATTTACATCCCATAGATTTTAGGCCTAGCTTATGAGTCTGGATGTCTGATTGATGACTTTTGAACTTCGATAGTCTTTTTTTGATTTTGTTCATCTATAATTATTCACAGTATGGCAAATTCTTCTATATTTTATCATGACTCAAAAAAATTATATATATTTATATATAAATATACAAACACAAATATAAATATATTTTTATATATGTATATATGTATATTTATGTGATCTTGGTTATATGGATACATATAATATAAGACCTGAGAACCTAACTATCTGTGGGCTATTATGGACTGGACATACATGCAAAGAAAAAAAGTCTCAGAAAAATAAGGACTCCTCAAATATTACTGGTCGTTCACTCCTCATGATCATAGAGCAGTTACGTGAGTCTTCAGAAATATTCTGTTGAGTGAGGGAATTAATATGAAATATCCTCTAAGACCGAAAACTAGTGTCTTTGCTTATCTATCCTTATAGAAGAATATCAGCTGGAAAAAAAATCAGTTGAAAGATGACAGAAGATCCCAAGAAGTGCAGGGTTTCTTACTTTGATGTATCTTACTTATTTCTTCTCAAATGTCCAAATAAGGACAAAATACAGTGACACTATTAAAAACTATGCTTATGATTATAGAAATCCCCATGACCGTCCCCATGGAAAATTTGACACACTTCAGGGGAGCACCAGAATGATCAAGGACTATGGCTACATCACTGTTGGCTGCAGCCAGCTTCCAACTCTGGGCTCTGACAGTACTTTTAGCCAGTGGTGTAACAATTGTACACTCCTGTTATATATTACACTTAGGATATCTCCTTCAAACAAAGATTCTTTAATACAGTCTGGTCCTATTGCACTTGTCCCCTTACTGCTCTTTTCCCCTTCTAGGTCATGTTACCTATGCATTACACCCTTGTGTTGCATCTAACTCTTCCTTCTTTGGTGAAGAACATGTTGCTCAGGTAACCCAGATAATTTTTCCTCATATTTGCCTGCTGTAACAAAGATATTTCACTCATAAAGTACACACTAGCTGTCACTTCTATCCAGCACTGTATTCCTCTGTGGAGGACACGTCACCCATGATAGCTAAGCCAGCTGTCACTCAGGCACAGAACTTCCAACCATATATCTAGGGCATGTCACTCATACACTTCAGCTGTCCCTTACACCAGATGTCCTTTAAATCTAGCACACCATTCTACATGTGTGTGTTCATTACAGCTGTCCCTTTTCCCTGTCGCTTTCCTCTCCTGTTTAGTAAATGTCATTCAATTGTTCACTCCATTTGTCTTCTTCACTAAGTAATCCCTTTTCTGTCTATATACTGTGTCACTTAAAAACTCTATTCTACTTGTATCTTATGGCTGCCTGTTGTACCTATGACTTTGTGATAAGTTTTCAAGAGTCATTAAGAGGCTTTAAAAAGTCTCTGAGCATGCGGTTTAATACTTATCATTAGCACTCAAAATTCCTCCAATTTATCAAGCGTCTATGACAGGCTGTTTTCTCCATTGAAGTCTTTTAGATATCCAAGTTTCAATAGGTGTATACAAGCAAAATGTCCCTTGGCTAGTCAGTGTTGAATTTCTTGAAGCTCCACCTCACGCTTAGGTTCACACAAGATTCACAAATCATGTGCTCCTCTACCTTTTTTGCTTGACAGATCCATCACAATAAGCATTTGCAGAGCATGCCTATCCATCAAAAGGCAGAGAGATTCTTCTCCTCTTCAATGAGAGACTGAAAAGTGTAGGTTCAAATCAGGAATATGTTAAATTCTTCTTCCTCCTTTACCTTCATCCAGCTGTGGTTTAATGTGAGATCTTTTCTGCAGTGGAAGTGTACCCCAACCAAGGGATAATACTCACTTTTTAATTATTCTCTCTTATTTAATCCCTTGCCTTCATATTTTTAATGAACTACCCATGCCACCATACCCTGACAAGGTGAGATGTGGACTTCTGACTTGCAGATAGACTTGTGGTTAAATGAATGTCTATGAGTATATTTCATGAAGAATGTAAACACATATGAAAGAAGATTTTGAGAAGAGGTCTCTTGGCCAGATGCCCTCATCAACAAGAGATCCATGCATGTTGTCAGTGCTCTTTTAACTCTTTCTGAAAAAGGAATTATACCACAAACATATCCCTTCAGGTGTGCTATTCTTCTCACTGAATTCTGCCATCTATCTTCTGGTTTAGTTTTCTTCCATTGAGATATAGTATACTGTAGGTTGGTGAATAAGGAGAGGCCACTGGCTGGAAGTTTGCTTTAAACTCAGAAGTCATAGTGTTAAGCCCTTTTTGACAATTTAACCCTTTACCTTTGGCATGAAATGCATAGCAAGAGGAACGCAGGAGAAAAAGAATAATGGTTTGGTGCACCATAACTTCAAATAGCTTCAACTTCCTTGTTATGAGGCACTGAATCTTTAGCTTTGCTTCTCTGTCCACAACTCAGCATTTGAGCTGGGACTGGTTTAGGTTTTCTGTTTATCAAACGTGAACTTCTTTTAGGTACTTACATAATATCCTGGTCTTCAGCACCCTTGTTCACGCCCTCATTCCCAAAGCCTTGATTTCTCTAATTTTCTCAAATGTCTTCTTTCACCCCTTCTCTTCAAGTTTTTCTAACTTCTTTGGAAGCTCATTAAAAAATAAAAAAATTAAAAAAAAAATACAAAACTTCATTGTAGTGCTGGGCAGAAATTGCAGGGTTTTGATAAGATGCTGCAGAGTGACCTCTGAGAGAATATGTCACAATCTCATGCTGTCCACAGCTAGGCTCAGCTGCCCCGAAACAAGTGCTGGCACTCCATCATGTGGTAAAAATTCTGCAAGTCACAGAAGTACATGGCTCCTCTGCTAAAACAGGTTTCAAATGCCATATGGGGAAGAAGAATAAGAAATGGAGAAGAGATATTGAAGGAAACATCTCTGGAGGCATAGCTCAAGATGCAATCTTCAGAGGAGGAGCTCTCTGTCAGAGGAGGTCATCTCTGAGGGATGAAAGTCCACAGAAAACTCATGGTCCTTGAGATGTTGTAGCCCATGATAAAACTTTCTGGAGAAGAGCAGCATCAAGAGGAACTGAGGATCTGAAATTAACCATCACACAGTGTCCCCAGCCTCTTCTGCCCCTCAACACCTCACCAAAGGAACTGGGATAGACTAAGCGGACCATACAAAGAAAAAGAGGACTGGAGGCTGGTAAGGGAGGAATAGAGCTGTTTGACTGAAGGTGAACCTGCTGAAAGGAAAGGGAAGATGTTTACCTAATATACAATTATGGTGATGTTTACTCAATTCAATAACACAAAGTTGCTGCTTCTTGTCAATAAGTTTAATGAACTAATTAAAATGCTGAGAGGATCATTTTTCCTGTGATAAAAAGTAATGATATTTTTATATGGTAAAGGAAAGTCCACAGGAAGAGGACAACGAGGGTCAATCTTTCCACTTTTTAAGAGGGGGTATTCTTCTACATGAAATATGTGATCATATTTCTATGATCACATTTAATACATTTAGTACAGAGAAGGCTTGGGTTCCTCTAAGCTATTTGCAGTCACAGAATATTATATACTTAAAAACAATTGTTAAAAAACCCACATGCCCTGTTAGACAGTTATAATATCCTATATCTGTAGGACAGGATCTTGTGAAATATTTTGATAAATGTAGATGTTTATGTTCTTGGTGAAATGAAATGTTCTCTTGATTGCTTCATGAACCTAAAAATCTAAATCTTTCTCAGAGGGACTCATAGGAAGTCTATGGGCTTTCATGTTGCTGAAACTACTTTTGAGGATTTGAGTCTGGATTACTAGCTCATAGATCTGATTTTTCCAAGATCAAGTGTCCTGCCATCCAGAAGCCAGTGCCTGTCTCAATAAGGCTTTAGTCTGACATCTGAAGCAGAGAAAAATCTTTACACTTGCTTACTGCTTGTAGCTGAATGTGTGTCTTCATGAATAAATCTTCATCTATAACAGCAGAAAAACTTAACCTAGAAAAATTGCTTCAAGATTTTCCAGCAAAAGCCCTTTCTGTGTAATCAGGTTCCAAAAATTCCTCAGTGAAGTACCTAAGAACTGGGTGGTGTTATGCCTCTTAACATCCTCATAAATGGATAACATCAGAATTATTTCACTGAATGTGTTTATAGTGAATAAGGTCATCTACACCTGGGGCAGGCTCTCAGAGGTGCTGACAACACTACTGAAGCTGATTGCCTCAAAAGCAAATACACATGGTTTTAGTTTATGTCTGCCTGTGACTTACTAAATGTATTTACAGGCTTGGTTTTGCAACCTGCTGTGTGAATACGATTGCATCCGTGTGTTGACCATGGCGAAGAAGACAGATGATCTTCCTTGCATGGACCTTTCCCAAATATGCACAACGCAATTAAAAATGAAAAACTATTGGCCCCTATTTGTGTTCTCCTCACACTGAAGGTCACGGCACTGTCTGCTGTTGATCTGCAAGAGGTTATGATGTTTGTCTGGCCATTCCTCACAGGGTGAACATACATGTCTCACAGTAGTTTCTGCAGTATTCCTTCATGGATTTCATTTGTCACCACCAGAGACAACTGCCTTCCCTGCTGACTGAAACCAGCAGTGAGCTCCGTTTGTGTCAGGAGTGGCTAAGATAGTCCTTGCCAACAAATTAAAATGTTTGATCATTGTCCCAAACTTTCTACCTTGGTTCAATCAGAGCTTTTTTCCTAAAGAGAAAGCCCTTTTCTTGACTGTAATCCTTCGCTATCTGGAATGTCTCTCAAATGAATGATTTAGCCAACATGCAGCTTTCATGATGAGCTTGAGCCTGTTGAGAGGGGTTGTTTCCTCATTTGTATTTTACCAAGTACAACAAGGTCTTTGTCCTGACTGAGGCTAAATAGTTCAAAGGATAAAAGCAGTCATGAGCTTTGTTAATACCAATAAAAATATGCAGATTCTAATTGTAGGGCCAGTACTTGACCCTGCAAGTTGCAGTTCACTGACTTGAACATCTTTGATGATTATCTCTCTTAATGTGCCCTGTAATAATTTCTGTGCTTACTAACTACTATTGCACAAAATTAAGATGCATCTGAACATTTAAAAATGGTGCACCTGAATATTTTAAGGAACTATCCAAAGGACTTTTTGAACTTTTGCTGATAATGTTAATCAAGCTAGGGATTCAGAGACTAAAAATAACCCTATATGGCACGAAGAAAGAACTGGGAAAAATCTGGCCAATTAATTTTTCATAGATTCTAGGCATAATATTCAGGCATACAAGGGAATCGATATGTGAATATTTAGGGGGATTCCAATTAATAATTAAAAGTAAGCTTATTAAAAATAGTCAATTCTTTAAAAAAATCTAATCACTTTCTATGTTGTAATTACTGACCCAGATCTCACCACTTATCCATGCAGATGGAGTCTTAGGTCCATACGGAATGGTTGTGGAGTCCAAGGGGCTCTGCATGAACAAAGAGTTTGGTCAACGTGGAGCAAACTGTAGGAATGAAGCCTGTGTAGATAGGATAGAGTACCATGGATAATGGACTAAAATAAGACATTATAAGAAGTGCTACCTAGTACAGATTTGCTGACTTGGAGATAAATACTCATTAAAAGTGATAGATTTCAAATAGGTTGACAAAAGGGAGAAGAAAGTAATTACTAGGGTAAGGCTTCTCAGGGGAGAGCATTATCTAGGAGTGCCAGGCAGCATCACTGTGGTCACTACTGGAATCCATCTTATTTTTAATGACAACTTTGTTATCTCAGCCATGGAAAGTACAGAAGATTCACTAATTGTGCTTGGGCACCAAAGGCAAAATTTTAAAAAGATTAAAGAGAGTAGTCATGTCCATTATGCAGATACAAAAGATATATCCAAAGCTACAGGTGACGTGCCAACAAATCCTTCTGCCTTCAATACCAAAGCACTTATAAACACTCTTCTGGCAAGAGGATTTTCAAGGTATTGATTCTGTGTTTCTGTGTTCAGACACAGTATTGATGCTGGCTAACAATTTCCTTGAACTTCTATTTCAATTTGAGATACAGGAAACTCAGTAGGATTTTTTAAAAGATAGAAAAGAGTGTCCTTTTGGACCTAATACTGAGGATATGCTCTGACCTTGTTTGCAACCTAGTATCTGTCAAATTCCCAAGGAGATGACTAGGTACTGGAATACAGATATGTTGGACAGTACAGCACCTATTCAAAAGTAAGTTACTGGCTCTTGGCAAGAAAAGACAAGTATGAGAGTATTATCGGGTTTCTGAAGCACATAGATATGAAAAAAGAGATAAGCATCTGAAGTGTAATTTTTGAAGAGTTTAGGCATGTACACCCAAAGTGAGAACTATTAAAATTTTACGTCTGAAAATTATCAAACCTCTGTATTCTAGTCAGAAAATTCATGTTTATAGCCTAAGTATTATAATTTTCCACTTTTAGAACTGAAATCAACTTGGGCAGGCTAAATATAAAGGTACATAAAGCTCATCTAAAATTCAAAACTAATGAACAAATAACAAATCAGAGTCTTACAAACTCCTTGTCATCCAAATTCAGAGAAATCCTTGAAAATGTTTTAGCGTAACAAACTGCAGTGACTGTATAAATTTCCTATGAAAATTAGGTATGATGCAACGGGAAGTGAGAACATAAAAGCACTAAATGATGTTATAAGCACAAGGAAGATTACAGGTGAGTCTAATGGTTGTACTACCATCTGTAGTCCTGCTCTCACAAGAAATTATTAAGTTTACAATTCAATGGCAGACAGCTTTTGGGGCAGAAGGAGAATTTAAGGTTTTGACTGTCAATCTCACATGAACTCTGGGGTCAGTGCTCAAACTGAGAAGGTGGGTGACACTCCAGATACAACCATACTTCCAATTAGCTGGCTTAGTTTTGGTCCCTTGCTGGTTTTGGATCTGTGTCTTCTTCAGTAGTCCTATAGCTGTGAATATTTGTTGTGTCTGATTGTAAAATCGAACACCAAGTGCAGATTTAGGAAATCAGTTTGTAAAGGATAGGTATGGTATGGGTGCACAGTGTCATGCCCAAGGGAAGGAGCATGTGATAGAACATGACTGAGTGGTTGCATCAGAAATAATAATAAAGCCACAACTGATATTAATAGTTCCCACTGAAATTTAAACCTCTTCAAATTACTTTATTAATTGAGCCAGTAAAACTCATAGGTGAATAGTAACTACGGCTTAGTAAAGTAATGATAACTTATTTTTTGAGAATGGATTTGTGTTTGATATTTTTTGTCCATTTTTCCATCCTTTTGTGTATGTGGGGCAGGTATTTCTTCAAAGCAACAGCTGTGAACATACAGAGTGATGCCGTGTAGAGGGTAGTGGGCTTGAGCTTGTTAGGCTCTATAACTCCACATCCAAGTGACATCCAGCCGTATCAATAGGTCAACAAAGCTTCACATATCCTGTTGCTGCATGTGAAGGAAGACACTTATAAATGTAGACAAACTTGTAATCTGCTGAAATAACAGATAGAGGGGCCCTATGAGGTTTGTTCAGTAAAAATTCAGGTCTGAAATGTACCCAAAAACCATTGCAGATGTCACTTCTGGGCAACTACCTGTTTACTATTCAGAGTTAAATCCTCATGGGAAACTGATGTGCCACATTGCAGCTCTTAGTCTTTTAAGTACTCTGTTACATATACTGAAATACTGTTAGAGATCCTCAAGTTAGAGATCAAGAACTTTAATGGAAACTTGTGCTAAAAATGCTATAGTCAGCATGCTGGGCAGACAGACCAATGTAAAAATTGAATGGAAAATGCACTGTCAGAATGTAAGTTCTCCTAAGCATATTCAGCACCCAGTCCTTGAATCCAGGAAGAAATTTACAGATGATAACCTCAGCAGCTTGAGCCTAAAGTTCTAAACTTCAGCAAGCAACCTGAGAATTTGACTAGGAGTTAGGTACAGGCAGCGGCAGTAAGTGCCAATGCTCTTTTGTCTATCGAGCGCTGAGTCCCTGAGAGTGTTGGCTTAAGTCCAAACTCATCTCTCGAGTTACTTCCATTAGGCAGTCTAGCTCCAAACATACAATTTTTCAGCAATCCTATTTCCCATGCAATGCAGAGGTTTTGGCTGTTTAGCTCTGTTACAGTTTCCATCATGCAAAAATTGGTTTCCACACAAAATAGGGAGGGACGGCATATACTTGCAATCAGGGTTTATATTACATATAACACATCCAAGGCTGGAAACTAAGGGCCAAAGGTGAGCAAAAAACAGGTTCAAAGTAGAATTGTTCAACTTCCATACAAAGCAAACACCTCTTCCATTTCTTGTGTTAATTAGTGTGGAGTGAGTGGGGTATGAACTGGGGATCTGGAGCAGACATGAAATCAAACAGGAGCAAATGGTTGACATCTGTTCCAAATGTCAGCACAACAGCAAAAATGTGGGTATGATATGTCTGAAACAAAGTTCCATTTGAGAGGAGAGTCAACATAATTATCAATCAAAGGAGACTACAAAAAAAAAGGATAGATGACAGCTATCTGAAAAATAGCAAATCCAAAAAAGAACAAGGGTGACAAATATACACAACAAGCATCACAAGAAATAATAAATAGCTTGATTGCAAATACATTTGTGTCTTGTGATTGAATGATAGTTCTTAACTGAATTATACTAGATTACAGAATAAACTCATGCCCTTTTGCATTTTTACAGCATAGAGAAGCCACAGGGAGCAGCTGCAGTTAAGAAAATTAGGCATTGGGAAAACTTCTTTTAGGGGTTTTACATTACCAAATATGAGGGAAACTGTGAGACAAACTACCAATGCAAACTAGACTCTCTGGTGTCTAATAAAACTGTGCTATCTTACAGTAAACCTTTCTTCTTTGTAAAGATAAACTCAGTGAATTTCTCCATCTTTTTACCCAATCACTTGTTTTCATCAATCTTAAAGAAATAACATACTTATCATGATTCTACTCCTCTCTCACATGTGTCTGAAACTAAAATTGCCAGCAGATTAGAGAATTACTGGAGAGAAGCAGACAGACAAAGGAGTGCAGACATGTGGAACCTGATTGAATAATATCTATTTCTCAGAAATACAGGTAAAAAAATAATAGACTCAAATTACCATAATCTATGGACAGATTTACCTGTTTATAACTTTCTGGAAATCACTTAAGGATTGAAAGGAGTATTATATAAATACTATCTAGGTATTCCCTCTCTCTCTGGTCTTTCAGATAAGGATTAGCCTGACAGATGGAATGCTAGCTGTACTGAGATTCAAAATTACTTAATTCTTTTTTCAAAAGGTTAGAAGGTATATTGGGTTTGCATGGCAGGTTTTGGTAGTAAGGGAGCTATAAGGATACGTCTGTGAGAAGCTGCCAGAGGCTTTCCACAAGTTTGATGGAGTCAATACCAGCCACCTCCAAGACAGACCCACCACTGACAAAAGCTAAGCCCAGCAGTGACAGTGGTAGCACCTCTGGGACAACACAGGTAAGAAACATGAGGGGGAAAAAACCGCACACCAACAGCAGGGAAGAGAGGAGTGAGTGAGACTATATGAGAAAAACAACTTTGCAGACCAGTGGAAAAGGAGGGAGAGGAGGTTTACCAGGCAGCCCATGGTAAAGACACTGATGAAGCAAGTTCTCCCCTTGCAGTCCATGAAGATCCATGGTGGAGCAGCGATCCACCTGCAGCCTGTGGGAGACCCCATGCTGGAGAAGGTGGATACCTGAAGAAGGCTGTGACTCCATGAGAAGCCCATGCTGGAGCAGGCTCCTGGCAGGTCCTGTGGTCCAATGGAGGAACCCACACTGGAGCAGTCGGTTACTGAAGGACTTCACCCTGTAGAAGGGACGCAAACTGGAGCACTACATGTAAAACTACAAATCCATGAAGGACTGACTCTCATGGGCAAAACAGTAGAGGAAGAGTGTGGAGAGTCCTTCCCCTGAGGAGGAAGCAACGGCAGATACAATATGTGATAAACAGCCTGCCACTCCTGTTCCCCTGCGCTACTAGGGTGTGAGGAGGTAGGGAACATCAGAAGTGAAGTTGAGCCTTAGAAGGAGGGAGGGATGGGGAGGAGGTGCTTCATGATTTATTTTTATTTCTTATTACCCTGCTTTGATTTTATTGGTTAAAAAATCAATTTTTTCCCCCAATCAAAACTATTTTGCCCCTTTTTATGAGGGTGGTAATCAATGAACAATGTCTCCCTGTCCTTATTCTGATCCATGAGCTTTTATTGCATTTTCTCTCCCCTGTCCAGTTGAGGAGACGAGTAAAAGAGGGGCTTTGGTGAGCACTTGCATCTAGCCAGGGTCAACTCAACACAAGAGTAAATTTCACAGGAATTTTTATATTAAAGAAAATAAATTTACATGCGAAATGCAAACAAATGGCAGTGAAAAAAAGAGCTCCACACTGGACAAAAGATGTAAGATGTAAAAAGATGTAAAAGAGATGAGGCTTCTAATTTTATATACTTGAAAATAGGAAAGATTAATGCGGGACATGATATGAGTCTATAAATACTTTCAAAGTAAGATTATAAAGAAGGGATGTAAGTAGCCACAACCTAGAGAAATAAGAAGGATAAAGAAAATGACCCAAAAATAATACTGAATATGTTTAGCAGAATATTAGTAGAAGACTGTGATCTGTAAAAGAAAAGTAGTCTTGAGTTTGAGATTCTGCAAGTAGAGATTATCTAATGAACTAGAAAAACAAAATATATTTATATATGAAATGGCCTTGTGATACAGGAGCAAGGAGAGAGACAATACTGAGAAAGCAATGAGACTTGGTGGTTTCTAGCACTGAAGTTAAAAATCTATGTCAAGCTGTGGAGTCTGTTCAATAGAGCTGAGTATTAGACAGGCATGATTTTCCAGCAGAAATTAATTTTTTGGTATTAGAAATGTCATGATGTAGCCAGGGTAAATTCCTTCTGGTTTCAGGAAGAGAATCTGCCTAGAAGAATATTATTCCTATGATTGGTTAGCTAAAACATAGAAGTAGATACTCTAGTTTCTGAAACAGGTTCCCTCAGCTATCATAGGAAAAACAAAAAAAACCAAACAGAAAACTAAACAGAAAACCAAAGCAGAACTAGTTCTTAATATATAGGATACAGTCAGTAGCACTTTTGTTTGGAAAAGTAGATATTTTTAGCAGCCTGGCCATGTCAGAGAATATCAGGAGAGTCAGATTAGGATCAAATAAGGCATGCTTGCCAGATTTCAGCATCAAGTGGGAAGACTCAAATGTAAGTAAACTGTAAACTGAGAGTAAACTGCAGGTTACAAACCATTAGTTTCCTCTAACTTCAGATGCATAAATCTTGGTGCACTCCTAGCCATATATGGCATTTTCATTTGAATGGAATGAAATTCACATGCTTCAGGGCCAACCCACGGTGCCAAACAAAGTGTGCAGTGTTAGGATAACTGTCATATTATATTCAAAAGAGCACTCTCATTTGGGACTGAAAGACTTGCGTAGCCACAGCCTTAGATATCTCTCTTACATATTGAACTTTCAGGTAAGTTAGCACTGGGATATGTCATGCTGAATAGGTAGGCCAACACTTAGAGAGGCAGGAGCTTCCAAGTTGCAGGGCAGAGTGCCCTGGGCATGCCCACTGCAGAAACACTGGAATCTAGGGAGCTTTGAAACACTGAAGGAAACACCTGGTGAATTTAGATATCTAAATTACTAAGAAAGGGTTTATTTTGGTTTTGGTTTTTTGTTTTTTTCAGATGCAGGTTTGAATGTGTGTATCTCTATTGCTGCCACTGTAGATGTTAGATATAATGTCTGTATCTGAAGTTTAGCTGCAGAATTAATTTTATTCACATATTTCAGGGTGGTTTATACAGCTTCTTTATTGTTTTATAATCTAAGACCCACAGGTACTTAAAAATAGTTTTAAAATCTTTATGATTTTCCTAAAACTGACTTGAAAGCTTTGTTTTATATAATGTTTCTTTTCCAGAACTGGTTTAATCAAAGAATGTTTCTGCCCCATGCCTGAAAAAGCACACTACATGACAGTCACTCATGAAGATGCACTTAAACTCAGTAATTTTCATGTATATTCTTATTTGTTGTTAAGCCTTCGACAAGTCTGTCTCCTTCCAACTAATTAGTAAGAACACTACAGCCATGTCACTCTCTCAAGCTTCTTGTTGATGTTAGAAACAATAGAAAAGATCTGATTATGGCAGTCTGTAGCTCATGATTTAGAAAGACTGTAACTGACTCAGCTACATAACTCAGTGAATTTAGAATTGAAGTATGAAGGATTTCTATCTTTGGCCAAATATTTATCATCTTATATGGTTTTAAGTTCTTGAATGTGTAGAACTAAACTACTAACAGATAAGAATAAATTCCTGAATTAATCATGTCCTATATGAGTGTTTATAGTCTTAAATGTTGTAAAGGTATATCCGAGAGCAGCCACCCCTACCTGTGATACCCCAACAGTACAACGCCTCTACCCCAGCAACAGCCAGTCCACTCTTCAGGGCCAAAGTATTATGTCATCTTATCTTAGTCTTCTAAATCTTTTGTTTCCCCGCACCATGCTGAGAAAATTTTGGATATAATAAAGCAAAGAGATTTTATTGAGAACAGGCAAGAAGTTATTTTATGGCAACCAGAGGCTTCTGTAATTATAGAGTAAAAAAAAGATCTGTGTTTTAACATAAGAGGTTTCTGAAGCCCTTTTCTCTGAGAAGTGTGTGGAAGTAAATAAAAACACCATCCTTCTTCTTGGGAATATTTTGTAATATTTTAGATAATTTATTCCAGTGCAGAAGTCCCTCAGAACGAGTGGTGTTGCAATTGGAGTAAAGAAAGATGCCATCTGGGTTTCATTTGCAGCTGTGCCGCTGACTTGCTTTGACACCCCGAACAAGGCATTTAACATTCCTATGTCTCAGCTGTAAATGATAATTAATTACAGTTGTATCCAAAAGCTCCAGTCAAGATAAGGCCTAAACACACTGGCTACTGTATAAACAAGGTCTGACATTGTCCCTGCCCTGAAGAATCTCATTTGAAACTAGATGCAGCAAGCAGATTTAACAAAAATAAAGAAGGGAATAGACAGAAGGAAGGTAATGAAAATAAGATAATGAGGTTACTTAGGGAGACATCATAGAACTTGGATGTTCCAAAGCATTAATAAATTGATTAATTAATTATAATTAGCTCTCCCTAACTGCACCACAACCTCTCCACCACAGGTTTGTGTAGATGCCACCGCAGAAAAAAATGCTGAAGTACCTAATGGAGAGTAGAGGTCACAGACTTGGGGTTAAGTCTGACAGGTTAATCTATACATCAGAGTAATACAAAAAGAAATGAAGAGCTGATAAATTGAAATTCAATTGATATCTCTAGGGAGACAAAGGAATATTCAGGTAACCCTGTAGAAAGGGATAACAGTTTTCAATAATGTTTTAAATTTAAAAAAAAAAAGTTAACTAAGTGCATTTGCTATTTTATCTTGTTGTAAAAGTCATAATTGAATGGATGTCAGGTTGAAATTTTATAATTCACTTGTTGAATTGTGTGATTTTTCCCTTCCTAAATTAGCTGACAGTAAGTGAATATGTTGAAATAATAAGCAGCAGGTCATCAACAACTTGTGGTTTTGGGGTTGTTCTTCTTCTACAGATCACTGCCATCTTTTTTTCCTTGCTAGTGAAATGAAAACCGAGGACTTTAACATCAGCAAGAATTTGTCTTTCTCTCCCCTATATCTGTGTTCCACCTTCTGTCTGAGCAACATCTTCTGCTATGGGTCAGCTCATAGTCCACAGAAATACATAAGTTTTCCTTCTGTTCCAATTGCCTTTTTCAAATGTGATGGTTTTTCTCTCTGAATTACTCTGACTTGACTGATTGCCTTCCATACTTTTTAATATTCTCTTCTTCCCTTACACTTCTTCTACCTCTGTCCTAGTTGGATTTGAGAAGATTATTTATTTGCCCAGGCATATAGAAAAGGTAATGTAACTTAATTATAATTATCCCTGCAGAAGGGACAATGTAACAGGCAGATAGGAAGAACAGAGGAGAAATCCAGGCATACAGGAGTGCTGATTTGTTGTAGATAACTGGAGCAACAAGGTGCTGCTCTGGCACACTGGTGAACTAGGAAAATCAGTAACAAAAAGGAAAGGGCTTTCTCCAGTCATCAGTTCCAAAACAGATATAGCAGAGCTTTCCCATTTCACAGGCACCACTGGACAGTCAGATCTCTACTTATCATAAGGTCAAGCAGAGTACGATGATAGTCTGTAGATATGTAGATGGAACAGCTGACTTGAATACAAGAATCCTCTTACCTAAGATATTTTTTTATTTGCATTTACTTGATATTTTGAAGCAAAAACAGAAAAAATAATAATAATAAAAAAAAAGCCTCCAAAATAAAGGGAGATTTTAAACAACCTCCCAAATTTGGAGATGGAGAGCTCTTTCAGGAAAGCCAAAGCAGACTGCTAATCTCCTCATTTGCAGGCTAGAGGCTGGTCTCAATTTCTCTTTGGGAGCTACATCCTGTATATAGTAATTCAGCGACATTTTCAAAATGGAATACATTTTGTTAAAAAATTCGATTTATAATAAAAACAATTTTTTCAAACTGGAAAAAAAAATCATGTTTTAATAGCTTGTATCTCTGTCCACCTAGAGTTGAAGCCAATGGCAAAATTCTGCTTACTCCAAAATGACAAGATATAAATTTTAGAATTTAGCATTTTGCTGCCACGTGGAAATACAGTTTTGAAAGATCTTAAATAATCCACTGTGTGAAATTCACTGACTGAGAATCAGGCCACAAACACACAGAAATGTATTTTTCCAGTATCAGATATTTCTACTCTCAAACTGAAGCTTTTAAGCAGCAACTTAGATCTGCTCCTTTCAGAGCTCCTGATATTTCTTTGAGTGTGTTTCCAGTTTCCAGTTACATGGCTAGAAATGGAGCTGGTAATTTTGGGAAATTATTTAGTTATATAAAAAATACTTTTGCTGTTTTGCATGAAATAGGTGAGATTAGGATAAAAAATTTTTTGAGACTCCGATGTACTGCTACTAATGGGAAGTAGTTAAAAAATATAAAAGTGATACAAAATATAAGAAAGTACTTCAGTTACAGAGAAATATTTCTTCCTTACATTTTGCACACAGTTTTGCCATATTGCTGACTTTAATTAGCACAGAATTCTAGGCTCTGCTCATTGGTTTATTGAATACCATAAATTGGAGTTTACTTGACTTTCTAAACTAAGAAAAGCAGGGTAAAGCTAGTTAAAACTTATTTATAATATAATTAATCATTCAGGCTCCCTGTATCACTGTTGCCCAGGTGATGACTGATGTCATCCTTCCTGAGAACTCCTGCCCTCCGTGTTGTGGGTTTTTCCCTCCAACATGATGTCTCCCACATACCTTTTTTAGTTCCACCAATGTTTTCAGTGCCTAGTTCAGAATGACAACATAAGGAGGAAAAAAAATAAAAAAAAAACAAAAACCACACCCTCCCAGATTTCTTTTTTTTTTTTTTTTTTGGGGGGGGGGTACATTCATCAGGAATGTTTTAATTTACACTTCTTATTGCCTTTTAAATTTGACAGAATATACTCATAAAATTTTTTAGTAATTGTTTCATTTCCCAGCTTGGCATGTGTAGTTAACCTTGAAAGACTGATTGAACATTGCCTGCACTGAACCCAACCTTTGCTGGTACCACAAAGGTCACAGAACCATTCTCACTGAATCTGTGCCTTTAAACACAAGGATCTCTACATATTGGAATTGCAATGCTTTACTACCCATTAGCTCATCATTAAAAAGATGTTAACTTGTCACTTATTTTAAGACTCCAACTTAAAAATATCTCTGGTATGAAGTTCTCTGTATCTGGCAGTGAGAAATCTGAAAACCTTTTGGACTAACATAGTATTTGTAAAATACAGGCTCATTGTGTTTTTAATTGGAACAATTTATGGGAAAGAAAGGTGTCTTTCTTTACATTTCAGTTTGACAACACCATCAATAATAGTATTCTATACTTACATTATGAGAACATCCCAAGTCTCCACCTACAACAACAATCTTCACTTTTCTAACTGTTGCACAGAGAGAATTCTTTATTCAAAAACTATTTGGTCTACAGTGATTGCATAATAAGTACTTACGAATACTATTAAAATAATGTCTCTCCTATCTAGAGAGACAGTACTGCACACTACTAGTCAAAACAATTTTTGGACTTGGGAAAAATACTGGAATAGAATTAAAGCATTATAAGAGCAAGACATTTATTGTTGATTATGTTCATATTATTTTGGGAAAAACCTCATTGCCATGAAACTTAATGAATGAAAATAATTATTTTCATTCATATTGCTTATAGTATGTTTATATTGGAGAACTTTTGATGTTTTGCAGTTTAGATGTGCTGAGTGCTCTGATACAGAGAGAAATGCAATTCCTAATCTGGACGTCTAGACATGTTAATTTAACAATTAACAAAATTTTGAGCAAATATGAGCAATAACTACAGACATAGCTCAGAAATATTCAGGGCAGTAGTAACTGATAACTTTTGCAGACAAAAAAGCATATTCAGTGGGAGCTTCACATTCACACATATATAATTAAAAAACAAGATTAAATTGACATTCATTTTAAATCAAACATTTAAAATTAGTGAGATATCAGAACCAGTACTACCAGGAAATTCTGTTCTAGCTCTTGATATGTACAGATTTTAATGTGGTCTAATTATGAGTACATTTATTTCTACTGCTTAACTTTTCACTGGGTTATGAAGATAACATCTTCCAACTCATGGCATAGATTTTAGCCACCAAACTGAGAAGTAGCAGACATGAGCTATTATCCATCAGGCAGATGGCTCTCTAGAGGAAGAAACAATGTACGTTTGTTCTGTGGTTTGCAGCTGCTCAGAAGATAGCAATGAGGTGCTGAAATTTCTGCCCCACAAGGGGAATGTTGATCTAAGTCTGAAACAGTACTTGAAGACAGCTTAGTCAAACACATATAATTGGCAGATGTTTTTGAAGTGTAGTATGAAGTGGTTTACATTTCAGTCTATCATAAAAATTGTAGGAGCTGCTCCAAACTCTGCAACTTTGTGACATCCCAGTTATCTGCTTTGTCAAATCAGAGTGCTGGTCACTGCCTTCTTATGAGTGGAGAAGTATGAAACACTCATGTACAGTAAGGTTATTGTTATAAAAATATATTAATAGCACTTGGTGGGCTAGACAAGAAGGAATTCTTTCTTTTCCTGCTACAGATCAATGCACAAAAGAAGTCTGCAAAAAATTATTGGAATGTGGCATATACCCTTGCAATCACTCTTGATTAGCACAAAAATAAAAGTAATACATGTAGCATTCTCTGTCAGAGGAGTGCTGGCATATTTATTAAGTTAAAATTTTGAAAGTGCATTGATTATACACTGCAGAGTTTAGACCTGACACCAGTGTAACCACAACTCTTTTTGAAAACTGAAAAGAGTCATGACGTAACAGAAGTCAAGACTTCTAAAACCAAGAGTACTGGTTAGGTGTTCTCAGTAATGGTAGCACCTTTTAGGAGAGTGTTAGAAATAGGCTGTGGGACTCTCCTGTCCAGACGTTGCCGTCACCAGACCAGGTCAAACAAATCATTTGCAATGAAATCAATGGAAGCTAAAGTTCTCTCAGAGTGCTGTTCTACTTTCCTACATTAGATGTATGTAATAAGACAACTGATAAGAGCATAACAGTACCTGTTTCTTTCCTCTGATAGTGAGTGTGTGTTTAAGTCGTTAGTTCAGCTTCTGAGAAACTACGCATAGGTGGTACAGTGCATCTGAAACACTCACATGCAGGTAGGAGGAGTGGAACAAATCCAGTAGGAGTCCTATGGCTGGAGGGGGAGCAGGAAGCTGGAAAAATCGGAGGAATTCTTAAATTGTCACTAAAACATGTTGTAGATGACAGTGCTTTGGGAGTCTAGTCATTCAACTGAAGGAGAGTCTTATCCATGATGTTTGGCATCCATGCAAAGACTGGAGACTATATCCTCATTACTACCATTGAGTCATTTGCAAGAATAACTTTTTTATCTATAGTCTTAAGTTTTTTCTACGTAGTCCTTCTATAAGATATATAATTTAGTCCATGGAGAATTAGCATAGGTCTCTGGCAACTGAAAAACATTTTGGGCTGCTAGACTGGTGGAAAATCCAAATGGTCATCCTTCATTTTGTACTGTCTCTGAGTTCTCTGATTATAGCAATCTAGCAGGCTGATGTCATAAAGTAAATATTTCATTCAGGTGACTCAGATAATGAATGAGCGCTTGTTTCACAAAAATGAGCAGGGCAGTTTATGTCAGAAAAACAAAAATTTTGCAATACCAGGCACAAATGTCCACAATGGCCAATTAAATGAACCTGCAGGGAAATGTAAATACAGAAGCCATTAAAGCCAATGTACTTTTTAGGTTTCTAAACAATAACACTAAGCAGATCAGTAACAGAGCCCTTCATAACTTGCAGTTTCTGCAGAAACAAAGAACTTCTATTACATGTATTATCAGATAGCAGCATTCCTGTATTGAAATCCAAATACAACAGAAACTCCCCTGCCCTGTGCAGTTATTCTGCTCATGAATAGGTGCTCTGTTTAAGATCAGCAGGGTACATACACCTAGAAGGACACTATGCTTCTGAAAGTTAACTAAGAAACTGTTGACTCAGACTTTGCTGATGAACGTCCCATGGCTTCAGGCTCCAAAAGTCTTCATTTACTGTTTCATTTTTTCTTCAGCAGAGTTCATTTAATTTGTAATATATCCAAAGAGTTAGAGTGTCATCAAGTATGACAGTACGCATGTAATAAGTAATATAGTCTTACTGCTACCTTTAGCAAAAAATTTTTTTGCTTGACTCAAAAATGCATGAGTCCATTTGTTTAGGTTGGATATCTTTAAACGGATATTGGTGGTACTTGCAGTTATTCTTTGCAGAACAATCCACCATTGGAAAAAAAAATTACAGCCTTTAAAAACAAGCTTCTGAATTCTGTTTGAAAATAAATACATGAATACACTAAATTGCAAATGAAACAATTTTTAAAACACATCAATAAGTCAGACTTCTAAATCTACATGAAAATAAATGAATTGATATATACTTGTGCATATATGAAAAATACCCAATAAAATTATTCAATGTAGTAGCGCAACATGGAGATCAGATTGCCATGCCATCAAAGCTAAATTATTTTGTCATTTTATTTCTTTTTCTTTACTGTTGAAGGAAACTGCAGCACAATCCCTCCATAGTCACTGGAGGTGAGTATCAAGTACAGGGAGGTACACAGAATAGAAAGATTCTTGTTATCTCCGTCTTTGAGGTACTGAAATTGCAGTGGGATCATGCACAGAGGAACCACCAAACTCCTGTGTTGCACAGACCCTCCAACTCTCCTTCTAGAGAGAGACCACTAGACTGGAAAAGTATGGGTTAGAATGGCTCATTGCTGGATATGAGCCAGCTTAGGGCTGGATGCAGAATGACCACAGTCACCTAAATTCTGACAGCCTGCATCTGGCATGAAGCCAGAAACCAGCACTACCTTGCACATCCTCCTATTTGGACTTCCAAGCCAAATCCATCTTACCTCAGGCACTCCTATGGGTGTCACCATGCCATGATGAAGCAGTAGAGCTCCGAATCACACTTGGAAACTTGATCAGCTCTTTTTGCTTTTTCAGTTTTGATCTGACTAATCAGCCAGTGTAAATGAATACTTCTCCACCAATTTGTCCTGCTTCAGGGTCCTGTGGATTCACAAAATCTTGATGCCATTAGTGTGACCTACATTTGTGGGTAAGGCTGTAAAATTAGAACATTAATTTAATGTTCATGTTCTTTGAAAAATCGCAATCTACAACTTCCTTGTGAAGGGAAGTGGAGGGAGGGGCACTGATCTCTTCTCTTTGGTGACCAGTGACAGGGCTTGAAGGAATGGTCTGACGTTGTGTTGGGGAGGGGTTATGTTGATATTTGAAAAAAGGTTCTTCCCCCAGAGGGTGTTTGAGCACTGGAACAGGCTCTCCAGGGAAGTGCCCACAGCACCAAGCCTGACACAGTTCAAGGAGCATTTGGACAATACTCTCAGGGACAGGGTGTGACTTTTGCGGATGTTCTGTGCAAGGATAGGAGTTGGACTCAATGATCCTTGGGGGTCTCTTCAAGCTCAGCTCATTGTGCGATTCAGTGTATTCTGATTTTAATTTGTAAAATAATCCCTTCATATGGCTGTCACAGTACATTTTTTTTAAATAACATATTAAAGATTGGATTAATAATTGACTTCCTCTATTGTCATACTATAAGTGTATGAGGATTCTTTTCAATTATTGAAACAAATGATAAAGTCACTATATTTGTATAGAATGTTTCCCTGATCTACCTCCTTCACTATATCTCATCTAACACTTTTGCACTCTTTCAAAAAGGAAGAAATAAAACCAGGAAAAAATAAACAATGTTTTTATGCTTAAAAAAGCCTCATGTGTTGGGTTGTCTTTCTATTTCTCAAAATCTTTGGCTTTAAAAAGTCCAAAGCTCCCAAGTCTTTCCATTAACAGCATAAATTAAAACCTTAACTACCAAACAAGTAAAATTTGTGCCATGACTATAAAGACTACACAGGAAAAAGTACCAAAAGGTTGAACTGAGACTGTGACCCTTCCTCTGATTTTTCATTAAAAACTTATTGGATATGAAGTCCCTAAACTTCTTTCAGCCCTTGTGAAAAAGTGAGATACATTTCATTCTTTGAGAGAACTATCCTAGGTGCCCGTTCTTCAGAGAGATGCTGTGAATTCATGTGCACATAGGTCAATTGATTCTCCTGGTGACCTTGGGGTACTCATACATGGGGCATCTATATTGTATTAGAAGAAATTTACTAAAAATTATAAAGCATGGTGAAAAATACAACTGTATTTACAATATGCAAATTTACACTACATGCACATTAATATACTTGCATGCAAATATTATTTATTTAACACAAGTAAATACCCCCATGACTTATGCATTAAAGACAGGACAAAAAACATTAACGTCTTTGAGGAAATATTTCTCACCATAAGGTAACATGCATCCACAAATTTTAGGGGCTCTTTGCCCCCTGAAGTTTTATAAAGTTAATAAAACATAACACACACATTTTTTGTCTGCAAATAGAAAACTATCTAAATGTATATTCTAAGTTATATTTTATTGATTGATACTGGAGAGGTTTCTGCATATTATTGACATTTTATATTGTCACATTTTTACTCTGATAGTTCAAGTAGTAGCACTCAGTAAAGGCAGAGTGGTATTCTGAGGTCAATGCTATGTGTGAAGTCTGGTAGACAGTGCTTCGCTTAAGTGGTAGGTTTGCAAACATTCCCTAGCTTGTCATCCACAATTCTCATGAAATCTACTTAGATTTCAAAGCCAAAATCTGGAACGAAATTTGTCAATCTATATATTGCAATTTTTTATAGTATGCTCCTTTCCATAATATGTGGGGATTAGAAGTAAATGGATGAAGATGAGAAAGAAGAAAATGGTCTTGACCCATAACTTTTCCCTTGCATAATGGAGAATGATAAACAACTTTAAAGTAACAAAAAGGGTGGATCAAAACTTTCCTTTTTACTTCCTCTGATTTTTTTTTCTGTTATCTTTCCCTGCTTCTTCTTCTTCTCTCTCTTCCTGATCAAATTATATGCACTCTTTCAAGTTTTTATAACTCAGTCTACAACTCCTTGCTGGCAGCCATTCGCTTTTTCCTCACGTATTAATTCTTTTCATCAAAAAACAGCTAAATTTTCTAAGCCATCCCCTCCCAAAAGCTGCCAGTCCAGGCCATCTGAGTCTACCTTCAGCCTATCTCATTCTTTATACATATCCATACAGCAATAATCTGACACCTCCCCTTTTCAGTGCAAATGTAGTCTACCTTTCCATGTTGAAGCTCTCTGCATAACTGCTGAAAACCTCTCCTTTAACCAGTTTCTCTCGCACCCATCACCGTAATTCCAGTCTTTCAAAATGGTTTCTACTGGGCTTTACCAAATCATTGTGCATAAAATTCCTAGCATAACCTAGCCTAGCCTTGCCTATCCTAAAGGTTATGCTAGAGTCATCACCAAAATATTCAACCACCTTGAGAAGAACTGAAATCAGAGGTAGGTTTGTCACACTGGCTTGCCAAATTAAGTGACTGTATACTGTACAGCTTGTTCTGGTGAACGTTCCTCTTTTAGGAATGCATTTCTGCTGGATCTGGAGGAGTAGAAGAAGCAAACCCAGAATATGTATAGCTATAATTACGCAAATTCACAGAACTCTGTGATTTGTTCTCCCTAATCATAAGTTTATACTGTTCTGAAACCCTGTAGATGGTTCACCCTATCCCTATAGGAGCTCATAGCAGCTGTTGCATTGGGAATTGAAACTCTGCTAATTAGGTTCAGCATCCACTGTAATGTTATAGCAGCTTTCAAAGAGCAGAACCCTGGTTCTCCCTGCAATTGTTTCCCAAGGACACTTCTAAGAGCAGTCCTTTTCTCTTTCCTGTGGTAACCGGCCATTGTGTTTTCCCCCCAGCCTTCCTCTTGTCCGATTTAGAAGTTACTAATGGAGAGTGCAACATATAAGTTGGGAGAATTGCTGTCCCTGAACAGACTTTTTCTGGAAAAGAAACAAGAGACTACTCGAGGGAAATAAACAACAGAAAGAACCTGGAAGAAGACACATGGTGCTCCTGATGGTTTTTCGTTTCTAATCTTGATCTGTTCCAGAAATATCTCAATAGCACAATAGCCTATGGTAGTCTGCTCACTCTGACACCAGAAAACATAGTTGTAGCATGTTAATATTTTTAAAATAATTTATTTCTGTACTTCCTGTTAGGCTAATCAGTACTAATTTACAGACTGTATTTCCTTAAGCCTTTAACCTCACTTTCACTCACTTTACTCTGTTATGTTAGACTGTTTGGAGCTGCTACTGATGCCAGAGGAACATAAAAAAAAAACCAAAAACCTCAGCAAATAATGTGAGACAATAATGTGAGACAAATAATGTGAGACGATAGTTTTAATAAAAAGCCTTGACTCATTTACATTTACTTTTGCCATCAGGTTAGTCCCCTGCAACTTAGTGAATGAATACATGGAAGATGATAAATATAAAAACTTAATCATCTATTTAGACAAAGTTATCCTGCTACTGTCATAGAACATCATTCATATCAAAATATATACCCAGTGGTTTCTTATTAAGATTTAATGTGTAGAACCTCAAGAAATTACTTTCATTTCAGGAATCAAAGGCAGTAATGGTTTCTTTGATGGATTTTACTCTTTTAATTTTATGCTCTGAAGTTCTGAGGTACTTGGATATTTTTTTTGCTCAGTGCATATGTGGTCAGAAGGTAGACAATATGTGGCTCACAGTGAAAGTAGAAGTACTCTTGCATTACTTGTATCATGCTCTTCTACATGCTGGATATGACCCTGTGACTCATATGGTTCTTGCCATGTCATACCTCCTGTTCAGATAATACAACAAGAAAAATATTGTATTTCATTTTTTAATCATTCAGTCTTACCTCACTATGGATTTTGCCTTTCCAATGTGGTATTCTCTGATTCTTGTGTGAAATTCTAGTCCATGATAGATAATTGTGGGGTTTCTCCTCTCATGAAGACTGAAGAACAGTGATCAGATTCAGAAAAGACAGAATTTCATCAATGATAGATTGATAGAACCTCAATGATAAAACCTCTACCTTCAGATAGCAAATATTCCACTCCCACCTCAAAAAAAACTATGAAGTTTTGTCATATTATTGCTTAATTGCCTATTTTTAATATTACATCCATAAGATATTCAAGATACTCAAGAAGCTTTATGTATCACTTTAACCTGATCTGAAAATTCTCTATATATTCATTTGACAGTGATACAAATGAATGTATTATTGCATGTATTGTATGATATTTATTGATCTGACAGTTCAGCTGCATGGCACAGGTAGATTCCACTAGGCTATTTGTGCTGCTGTTTATGGGTATAAATGGAGATTTGACCACTCTTGTTTAAGAAGTCATTTTTTGTTTTTTAGAACAGTAAGTTTTCTTTCCTGAGCACTTTCTGCCCTGGTAATTGTTCATTTTAGTGAATTTTTATTTGCCTGTTATACTCATTTGTTTGTCTCCAGTGAAGTGTGATATTTCTATAGCCTCTTCAGGTACTGACCAGGATATGAACAGGAAGTGTAAGGACTTTAATGGTTCCTGAAGTATTGTATGTTTCCATTTTCAAATGTAGCACCGTGATATTATTATTTTTTTTAAATTGTGGCAGTGAACTAATTAAATAAATTATAAAAGCTTGAAAATACAGGTGAGAACTTAAAATTCACATCCTAGCCCTAATGTTTGTCTAAGTAATTTGAGGTCATTATGGAGAAAATAATTCAAGTCAATGCGGACAAAATAGTAAGCTACTAAGTAGAAAATTGGGTTATTCAGTTGAAGTTTTCAGATACTTTTGATATAGTTCTGCATTCTACATGGTTATTTAGACCACAGTGGAACCAAAGGGCTTGTTATTCCAGAATTCATATACATCCCACAAGCACATTCAACAGTATAATATTTACATTTAAAACAGACTAAGAAAGTTCACAAGTTTGCAACTGTCCCAAATTTTAGACTGTTTTCTACTAGGAACTTTTGCTAAAGTCATTTAAAGTTAAAATGTAAATTTCAAGCTAAATTCCCTGGTTCCTTAATTCTCCCCAGACAGCATTCACATGTAAGAAATTACTTCTACTCTGACATATTCTATTGCTATTGAAAGAATATTGCAGAAAGTAGATTTGTATATATCAAAATGGGAGAAATATATTAAGCACAACCACAGCAAGCAGGCATATTATACACTTGTACTTTCATACAAGTACTGTATAAAGATAACCCAAAACTGAAGAATGTCAACTGAAACTGCATATTCAAACTTCTGAAGCTTTTAAAATAAAAAAAAAAGTTATCCGTAAAAAAGACAGTGACAACATCAATTTTCTTTACAATTTTTCTATCATCTCAATCTTTAATTTTTAACTAAAAACACTTTATTAGATTGGTTTGCAGTAAAAAAGAATCCACCTAAATAATAGACATTATTATGGGAGTTTTTCAGTTTCTTCTTTTGATACTCAGATACAACTTCTGCAGATGCCTGAGATAAATAGCAAAATCTCGCTTCTCTTTCCCTTTTCTTCCTTCTCCCTGGATACAAAATGCCTTTCTGTGTGTTCTTTTTGGGTTTCAGTTCCACAGAGACTTTCTGTTGTGCCATGAACCACCAGCAGAAGGAAATATGTGAAGAATGAAAAAAAGAAAGCCAAGAAGAGAGGGAGTAAAAATAGTAAAATTCTGTGTTATATTACACTGGAATAGACTTCCTAGAGAGGTAATGGATGTCTCAAGCCCATCAGTACTTAAGAGGCATTTGGACAATGCGCTTGGTAATATGCTTTAATTTTTTGTCATCCCTGAAGTGGTCAGGCAGTTGAACTAGATGATCACTGCAGATCCCTTCCAACTGAAAATATTCTATTGTGTTGAACAGAAGGGTTAATTATATCACTCATGGATAAAAAAAAATTCTCCTATAAACCTGGTGTAAGTGCAGGACTCTCTAAGTCTCAGACAGATTTCTAGCACTTAAAAGCTAGTTAGTCCTCATCCTAGACTTTCTATGCATTGTCATTGCCCTTGGAGGAGCGGGATCTGCTCTGAGGGCCACTGATTGTCCAAGCAGCCACTTTGTGAAAAGTGGTTAAAAAGAAACTCCAAAAGCTCAGTTGCATTTGCTGGGAAAGTTTGCATTTTGTTCATAGAGCAGTGAATTTGCTAGGCAGAGTTTTAATGAAGGTCAAGGAAAGGGCCTGGAAACAGGGTTTATGAAAGTGTTGTAAGATTCATTATTGTCATTGTGCGGAAAAGGATAATTTTCCTAAGAGAAATGGTGACATATACATAATAAAGTCCCTGTCCCTGTCATGACAGCTCAAGAGCATGCCATCGTTACCACCTATGTCACACTGCAGGTGTGCCTGCCATATGGGTGACAGCCGCTGACTTCTCTGATCAACACATAATTATCTCTGAATAAAAATGCACATCGGAGTAGCTGGACATAATGGATTGAGGACCCAGGGCAAAATGCTCTTTGCTGCATCTCGCAGCACCTCCTGGGGGTAGGAGGGGGCTGAGGGGAGCCGCAGGAGCTGGGGCAACCTTGAGGAACCTGCAGCGACTGGGCCGCCCCGAGGTTATCGTGTTTATCCTTCCCGTCTTCTCTTGGATAGGGGAGGTCACCTGGTTAATGGCAGGATGCCCCTGATAGAAAAGGTCCTCCTGATCAGGGCTATTCTCCACTGATCTAACCATACATCTCTCTCACAGCATCTGGATAGTTTCCATTTGCAGAGTCCCCTTCCCCCATAAGATAATAAATATCATATCACAAGGATGGCAGTGCTCCTTCATGGAACACTGACTGTTTATTAGAGGCAAAAAGTTTAAGAGAAATGCTAACAATGTTCATTAATGGCCTGCATCCAGGTTTAATGAGGCATGTCAATATGCGAACTGGGCAACATCAGTGGCATAATAGTGGTGGTAAATGGGAGTAATTGTATCCAATTGTACGGCACAGCTTCCAGGAATGAGCCCGAACTGCCAACTGACAATGACAGAGCAATTATGGGAAGGCAAGCGAGCTGTGTCAAATTAGCACTTGGTGAGAACTCATTTTTCAGAGATGTGCTTGCTCTACAACACCACAAGTGATAGCTACTTTATTGTGAGTGATAGGAAGACCAGCACTTAGACTGATGTTCTGATTTGTCAATAGCTGTATTTGAAAGCTTAGTGTCACAAATATATAGAGATATTCAGGGAAAGAGGCACACTGCTCATGATCCGAAGGATAAGAACGTCGCTGAGAAGGTCATCTGTCAGTGTGAGCTGTCAAAGAGAGATCACACTCTATGAAAAGGGAACATTCAGCCGACTTAAGTAATTACCTTTGACTGAGATTTGAAGATGTCTTCTTTTGTTGGCCTACATTGACTGCATAATTTATAATTTACTGCAATCAGTGAAAGGCCAGGAATTGTAACTAAGAAAATCCTTATTTTATTTCTCATAATTACATTTCTTTTTTCCTCCCTTAGTGCCTCAGAATATAAAAGTAGAATATTGATGAAATATTTTTCACTAACTCACTCAAATCACCTTTATCTTTTAAGATATCATACTCAAACTGGGAAGTTTGGTTTTTTCTTTGGCTTTGGGGGCCTTTGTTTGCAGATATGAGTCATACCCTATGCCATCTTGCAAAGTACACTACATTCCTAATGTGGCTTTACATGCTTTGTAGGATTATCAATTGAAAAGGATAAAGGAATAATTCAATTTTTTTCTTTCTAGTGCAGAGTAAGGAAGAAAAAAAAGATTTGGAATACTAAGCACTGAAATTGTAATCCATATCCTATTCAGAGATACAGATCAGTTTGATATAATTTTCAGGACTGCAGAAAGATAAGTATTGTAACAAATATTTTAGGAACTTTGTGGATTAATAGAATTTTTATTGCTTGGTGTCTTCTTTTAACGGTAATCTCACTGGATGAATGTTTGAAAAGTAATTTTTCAGCCTTTAATAATGTTAAAAACAAAAGATAATACATGACCAATTATGCTCTGGGGTATGGCAAGTATTACATTTTTGGTTTTTATCTTAATAGGAAAAAATATCTACTTACATTTTATTAACTAAAAATATTGCATGAATTGTTATCAATACAGCTTTTGAATTTTTATTTTCTTAGGAAATAAGTAATTTTTTGAAACCTTTCTTTGAGTTTCTTTAATCTATTTGCCATGGTGGGATATTTGGTGTCTCAAACTTTCCAATTCAGGCAGGAAAATCTTGATTGGGAAGGGCTGAATGATTAATGAATTGCAACAAAAAGAGACCAGGGATTAGCATGCCTTCTGGCCAAAAACTGTTGTTTAATTCCAGGTATATTGATTAGCTGTATAATTATTGACAAAAGAATTAATTTAAGTACTTTAAGTCAATGTTTCTTTAGTTGAAAACTTTACCTTTAGACGTGAGGAAATGCCAGTACAAAACTAGTCAATTAATATACTATCAAGGTACAGTCAGAGGAGAAGAGGCTTTATGTCTTCACATTTTAAATTTTAGGTAGTATTTTTTTGCATCATGTTAATTTTGCAAGATTCATCAAGGAGCCATATTTAAAATTTGTAATTGTGGGTTTAGTAATGTTTGCTAACTATTTCACGTTTCCTCTGAACTTTAAAGATTCTTCTAAAACATATTTTGTTTTCTTCAGTTTGAATTTCAGTACCTGGCATTATTTTAAATTATATGCCTTGCTGATTCTGAAACACATTTTTAATCATTATTTTTTTATGTTTCAGAATTCTTTAGGCCATTCAATTTCCCCTATTGTTGAAAGCTGTTTAATTCACAATGTCTTGAGTACAGGCCCGTCATCTATTCTATAGTGACTATACCACTTAATAATGGAATAGTGCATCAAAGTGCCACTTAGGTCTCAAATTGTTATGTATGACTGTCAAAGCGGTGAAAAAAGCAAAAAGAGAAAAAAAAAAAAAAAAGAGAGAGAAAAAAACCCCTTGATTTGTCTTTACTACTGGAACGTGAATTTGTCAGCCAGGTTTTGAAATCACAACAGCATTGCTTGCATCCCCAGCGAGATGTCGAAAACTTGACAGGTACATATTTTTTCAACTACAAGCACTTCTATAATGAAAACTAAATACACAAATCTTTTTTTATTTTTTTTTTTTTTTTGCTCTTGACAGATAGTTGTTGCCAATGGGATTTAATGTTCAGGTTTGAGTTGTCAAGAGAAATAACCAATAAGCAATCCAAGTAGTCAGTATACAGATATTCAAAAGCAAAATGCCTGGCTTATGTGATATACTGGAAAGATTTGAGTGTATAATTAACTAACTGAGGAACCAAGGACACTTAATCTTCCCTCTAATGGCAAGTTCAACCCATCACTGCCTCTCTCCAGGGGGCAAACTGTAGCTTGTTTTCTGGTCACCAGGGCCTTTGGTTGTCATTTTGCTCTTTCTTATTCATCATATCCTTGAGTTCTGGCACTGTTTCTTTCATCACTACTCAGACACAGTAAGAATTAACAAGATAAACTGTGGTTCATTTCTAAACTCTATTCATCATCCCATGTATTTTTAAACTGTGACCGTTTATCTGCCTGCCAACTCTGTCACAGAAAAGGACAGAGTTTTCCTAGCACAGAAAAGGAATATGTATTTGTGCATTTGTTACCTGCATAAGCACAGGTTTACAATGAATACAATGGAAACCAACAATGTCTTTAAAAATGCTCTAAGACCAGTCATTTACCACCAGGCTATCCATTAATTTATATGACACTGCATGTGTGTGTGTGCACGTGCAGTATTTATTCATAGGGGAGCGAAGAAGCAGGCTAGTGCTGAGGGAAGAGGTGTGGGGCAGAGGCCAAATATCTTTTGCATTGAGCAGCTCCCCCTCCCAAACCCCCATCTGGGGTCTCAGCAGTCAGCAGGAGTGAGCCTAGAGTGGCAGGAAGCGCCAACAGAGAAATACTACTGAATTCAAGCTTTGCATTAGAGGTGACCACATAGCTCCAGGTGTGAAAGCCCTCTTGAATACTGCCATGCAATCAAGTGGAACGGCTCTGCTCTCATGCCTTCCAAAAAATCCATTTGTGTAAGAAGCTCTCTGCTCACAAAAAGACAACGAAAATGGCTGCTGGGAAGAATTGAAAAAAAAAAATAAAAATAAAAAGAAGAAAAAGGTTAAATTCAAATAAAATAAAGTAGCTTTTAAAATGCAGGACATCCAAAGGAAACATTGCACAAGAAGAGAGTAGTATGTCTAGTGCTTTCTGGGCCACATGCCAGGCTTGCAGACCAGGAATCAGGGGCATCCCACTGCTCTCCCTGGGTCGCCGATCTCTGCATGCACAGCTACGGGACATCACACACAGCTGATCCAGAAGCCTCAGGCCACATGTATGTCCTAATGTACCTCTTATGAATATTCACACAGCAGGGAGTGCAGTAGTGATTTTGTAAACCTGTCAGTACAATTTTCCTGGTTACCAGAGTATTAACTGTTTACTCAGCAAAATTTATTACTTGGTGCGAAGAACTTTTACAAATAAACAAAAGTCTCCATGGGGAAAAAAAAAAAAAAAAAAAAAAAAAAAAAAAAAAAAAAAACAAAAAAAAAAAAAAAAAAAAAAAAACCCACACAGCAACAACAAAAACATGAGATACCCAGGTAAAACTCAGGACTTAAAGTATGCATTGTCAGCAAGGAGAGTCAAAGTAAAGGCTGACACAACTTCTTTACATATTCTTCTTAAACCACTGCTGTCACTTGTGTACCATAAATCTGTCTTAGTTCATGGATCATTGACCCCGTGGACCAAAACGTTTAAGGTCACTGGTATCAGAGTAGCTGGTGTGCTTACGTGTTATGGGCTTGATCCTGAAAGGTGCTGAGTCCTTGCCAGCCAGAGCTCAGGCTGCTCAGCAGCCCATGGGATTGGACCTCTGCTCTCTGTGGTAAGGAGCATTACCATTTTACTTGGAAAAGATTGCTCTTCCATACGAAATCTGCTTTCTGAATCAGAAAGCTGTGCCCTTCTTCAACTAAAAATATTAAATCTTTAACACCCATTTTTATCTAAACTGTCATTTGAACACAAATGTTTTGGTTTGAAACAAGTTATTGAGTCTTCATTAACAGCAAGAGAGCAGAAATGTAACTTGGGACCACTCATTCTGATAGTTCTTTTTGATATGCATATCTATAAAATAAAAACATCCATTTTCCTCTGTTTGGAGAAATTAGAAAAAAGTTCATTAGTCCTTTCAAAAGGGCTGAATGAGGATTATGATATAATTACCAACAAAGCCTTAATACAGTGGTAGAATTAGTGACATTACTATTCTAAGGCTAGAAAATTTACTCTAGGTGTTTTTGAATCAAAATTTGCATACTAGTCTGTTTAATGCAGGTACTTCTAAACATTAATTGTACCAGATAAAAAGCTCACACCCTGACTGATACACATGTTAGAGGCACTGTTGTTATCTACAAGTCTGGCTAGCTCAAGGTTATATGACTGGGTTAATAGGATGAGACTCGTGGTTTAAGACTCAGGCTTCTGTCACACAGCCATAAAGATCCTGAATGAAATACAACTGGCTGTCTTTTCCTAGGAAGCTGTCTACAGGCCTCTGGTGATTGTTTCAGAAGTTAGAGAATATTAAAGGTCCCACATTTCAAAGTTCCTCATTTGTAAAAAGACTTATAAGTGAAATTGCATGGAAGAAGCACTCACATGAAGAAAATCTGTGTTTAAATATTTATCTGATGGTTTTTATTTTTAAAAACATAATATTTTGTACAAGAGAAAAAAGATAAGAGAATTATTTTTGTGATAAAACTGATCTGTATCTAATCTGTATCTAATCTGCAGAGACATATTAACATCAAAAATAGACTTTCTGAAAAATAAGGCATAACAAAGATTTCATAATATATTTGATTAATCAAAACCCAAACGGAAAGTTCTGATCTTCCCATTTGCTGATGGCTTACAATTTGCTTCAGGGCATTATAAACCATGAAGCACCAAATGCTTGCATATATTTTATAATACACCAAGCTCTCAAATATTTCTGTAAAAAGATCCATCATTACTATCTTACTGCTTCTTTTCCTGGGCTGCATTGTATAGACACAGCATCATGGATGAATTTATGAAAAAACACTTTTTTTTTCTAATTCCTTTTAGTCTGCCAGGCCAGCATGCTTGATACAGAACAGGTAGCAGGTGATGGGGTTTTTTTAGCAACTGCAAATAAGGAGCAGGAGCAAGGATCCTCAGCCCTGGTGGCTCAGTGGTCAGCCAGAAAAAAGGATACAAATAGTTTTATTGTGTTCTCCTTCAATCTTGTTGCTGACTTTCTCAAATGACATTTGAGAATAATTTTAACTTATATTAAAGACTTGTCCACAGACTACAGGCTGTTCTCTGAGCAACATTGTAAGTTAGCAGAAAGGAAATAGAAATTGTGAGAGAAGAAAGAGTGAATCTATTTCAACTAGAGGCTTTATTTTTTGCTTCCCAAATTGCATAAAAACAGGAGATCATAGGTGTAAGGATACTAATAAATGTTTATTTTGCTAGTCAGAGGGTAAGTATTTTGTCAGTAGGTGCAATAACATGAGATATTCAGCATCTGCAGAGTGCTCTCTGGAAGCACTCCCACCTTGCAGATGTTTTGTTATCATTCTTTGCCACCTCTGCATACACTGAGTGGATATGAATAGTTCAGTGTCATACACACATATCAGTGGCAACATTTTGGAGTAGAGGGAGGGAAGGGCAAAGGAAGTGGGCTATGAGCTAACCTAGAGAGACACAAGTCTGTCCACCATTTAATGCCAGTAATGAAAGAAACCGTCTGAGGGACCATTTTGTATCACAGCATCAGGGGGAAAAATACATTGAACAGTGTAGAAAATTAAAACTCCTCATGTTATTTGGCTTCTTGTTTAGACATGGTGTTTAAGTTGGATGTTGTACGTGGTAACAAGGTATAGCTGCTGTTCTCTGTTAATCACCTAAAGTATTGAGTCATCTCTTTCTTAAAATTAGCAATGAATTTATTTTATGTTTTATACTAATACATGGTGTATTTTGACACTTCTCAAGAGGGGAAAGTTGTCTCAGGTCTCAAGTTAACATCACAAGAATATTAAAGCCAAGGCCAAGCGTACTGCCACTATCGCCCTTTTATTGGCTTCACATGCTGCATACAACCCAGAATTAGGCTTTCTAGATATTTAACTACCTACATGTATTAGTTTCCACCCNGAATAAAAAATTGAGAAGCTCAAGGATGAGCTGAAGTTTTACAGACTAACTTGTATAAATGGCATCAGAAATTGTCCAGATCATTGTCAACATCAATGACACTGTAAACTATAGTATATTTTAAAAAGTTACAACATACACTGGAAATGGAAAACAATGTCAAGGGTTATATTTTAGCTAAATGATTTATTCAAATGTGGCCAGATTTAAGCAGGATTCATTCATTCCCTAAACTCCTAGAGAGTCTGTCAGGCAAAATTCTGTTTCCCATATTTTTCATTTTTATTCATTATTGTTCACATGTATGTCTTGTGTCTTGTTAACCCTCTCTTATGGCTTAATTTAGACACTGAAAAAAACCACTAGCATTTTTCAAGTTATGAGAAACAAGAGTAAGAGGGACAGGATATGCACATCTGACCTTGAAAACAGGGCTGGTGTCTGCCATGCCAAACTCTAAACTAGCAATATCGAAGGAGGCTTAGACTTCAATAAAAGTGTACAAAAGACTAGATGTATTCCCCAGCTCTCTCATCTGCTGGCATCTTTCACTTCCTCTCCCCACCTTTCAGTCCTTCTTGAACCACATCTGACTTCATCCACAGCTGAAGAATGTGACCTTGGTCTCAGGTTACCCTAAATGAAGTAAATGAATGCAAGCCCAGTCCCTACGGTTTATTAGTAAATCTGTAGTTAATCATTATGTGCCACCCAGAATTATTGTCATTTTTATCTCCCTCGACATACCTTTTTATCCTTTTATAGTCCCCCTTCCTCCTACAGTTTTCCTGTTTCCAGTGACTGATCTGGCTACCTTTGGGGGTATTCCAAGTTCAGAGTGAGTTTTACATTCTACCTTCAGATCTTACATACTGGAGATATGGGACTTCTATATCTGGCAGTACAGGTTGCCTGGGAGATTGGTAAATTCATACTGTGCAGATGAATAAACCAGATTCGTACTTCTAAAACAGTATTTCATACATAGCAAGATATTATTCTGATCAGTGAAAGTTAAAATTAATGTTGAAAGTAGTGAACTGAAGTTTTAAAGGAATGAATGTAAGGAAAGACAACACAAACCTTGACTGCTGTTCCCTGTACATGCAGGAGACTTGCAGTCTCTTTGAGCTGCTACATAAAATTGCCATTTAGAAGGAAAAAGTAAGTGCAAAATTGCCTTAAATATATGGGACATACCAGAGAATGTGGAACTGGGTCATTGTTTAAAAACAGGAACATTTGAGAGAGATGCAGCAAAACCCAGGATGCAGGAAAGAAAAGGAATGAAAAAATGGACAAAGAAGGATTTGCTCAGAAAAATTGTTTAATTTTACGACAAGTGGAACGAAGAAAAATGTTTTTATTTTATGGAATTAACAGAAGATATTGCTGATTATTTTTTATTTCATCTTATTGCTTGTAACTCATTTGAGGGGGTATTTTATGTTATTTTTGGTAACATAAAACATAATATTTTTGATAACAATTCATCCAATTAGAAAGGACTTTTGACCTTGTAAAAACCTTTGACTTTTACTTTTTATGATGTAAGGACCAGTTCTTATTTACATCCACCCCTAATCAGCCCCTACAGGAAAAATTAAGGATAAAATGCCATCAGGCCCTAGGAACAAGTCAGGTGGACAAGAGGATACAGTTCATTAACTCTGCTACAGTACAAGGCTAGGGTACTCACCTGTCTCTTCACATCTACCTCCCAGTTACTCCAACTCTTGTAGTGAACTCACATGAAAGAATTATAAAGACAGGCACTATACATTAGGCGTCACCATAAGAAATGTTTTCAGGCACTCCAATAACTGAATAATGATGGTGGGGGATTGCCGTGTTGTTTAAAATGAAGTCACAAGTCAGCTTTAGCGAGATGACTAAGTGAAAAGCTGCAATGATAGAGACATTATTTATCAAAATTCATCAATGTTCTTGCAGGAAATACAAGGCTCCTGTGTGAAAAAAAGTTTCAAAACTTGAGGTTGGAGGCCTTGCTAATACCAAAGTCTAATGAGTTTCAGAGGGGCAGGATTCCTCCACATCTGCCTACAGACTCACGCCCAGGTAGCACTGAGTATCTCCAGCTCCCCAAAACAGGGACCTTCTATGTGCTAATCCTGAATGGCCTCACTATAGTCTGTTGAGTTGATCTGTGTCACCACAGGTATTATGGTGAGCCAGGTTTAGCCCTGCAAGATGGAAAAAATGATCCCTAATTATGTGCTATAGGGAAAAAATTATGTATTTTTTCCCCCTAAGCATTTCTAAAAATCTAGGAGGAAAACACTAGTGTACAGAGACTTTTCTCGTTCTTTCTTTTCTTTCCTTTCTTTCTTTCTTTCTTCCTTTCTTTCTTTCTTTCTTCCTTTCTTTCTTTCTTTCTTTCTTTCTTTCTTTCTTTCTTTCTTTCTTTCTTTCTTTCTTTCTTTCTTTCTTTCTTTCTTTCTTTCTTTCTTTTTCTTTCTTTCTCTCTCTCTCTCTTTCTTTCTTTCTTTCTTTCTTTCTCTTTATCATTTTCTTCATTTTCTAATGGATGCTGCTTATATAGACATTGGAGACATGAGAATACAGATTTAATTCCTATAGTGTTTCTGTAATCAATGCTTTGTATCTGAACAAAAGTGTAAAGAAGGGCATAAATGCACTAAGCTGCATTTCAAAAATGACATTGTAATTGCAGGACTGCCTATCTTATCTTGGCCTCAAGCATTTACCGGGATTTAAATTTATTTCAAACTGTTCTCCCAAGTCTGCCTAATTTTTTTTTTTTCCAAATAGCAGCAACTCACAGTTAGTGAACAAAGCTTCAAGATTTTTTTTTTTTTTTACTTACAGCTAAATTTAACTTTACCCATCCAATAAAAAAGAAATAAGGGAGCCTTTATTATCTCCCTGGATTTCTGGGTATGATACCACATCATAGAGAAGTGGTTATTAGAGACAATGGCCTACCAAGGTGAAGTTTGTAATAAAGCCTATTATGTGGTTTCACCATTGACACTAATGGAATGTAACAGTGATTTAGAATGATTTAATGGTTCCCAGGTTGTGCTCTAATAGTGCTCTTTATATTATGATGTATATCACAAAACCTAATGTGGCTGTTGTGATATATTGACAGTATTCATGCTGTTTCATTTTTTAGAGGAATTTTAAAAACTGTCAAAAAAGAAAATTAATAGGTTGCAACTGCATTATTTTCAAGGGATCTGTTTTTTAAATGTATGTGCATAAATTTCTATTTGGCGCCATGCTTAAGCTAATAAATTCATTTGCATTTTTATTCCTAAGTCATAAAAGGGGAATGTGTGCATGTATGCATCTGTGTGTGTGTGTCTGTGTCTGTACATCTGTGTTTGAAGCCTTGGTTTAAAAAGATAATCTAAAATTTATTTACAAAATGGGTTTAATGGTTTCAAATGTTCATAAAAGGGGAGTGTAAAACAAGTTTTCTTTGCATAGGCTGCAAAACTACACTAATTTAACAAAAGGGATACAGCAGGGGGTATGACTATAGATTCACTCAAAAAACATCCAGACCCTTAGGGGTCAGGTGGCTTTTAAACTTGCATTTAAAGTCTGGAATTTAAATGAAAACACAATCATTCTGGAAGAGAAACAAAGGAAGATGTACTAGAATTGAAATACCTTTTGCAATTGTTTGTGGGATCTCAGCAATGCCTGAGCTTTAAGGCATTTCTGGCTCCAAGTAGATTAAGGAACAGCAGGAATTTTCTTGCATTTTTTGAGTTTTTCACCCTCTTTCTGTAATTTAAAAGCATACATCATGAAATATCATTGCTCTAAAGATCAGCACCTTCCAACTGTGATGATGAGCTACCAGTGAAAATACCCAAAGAACAGAGTTCTCCCCAAGAGGAGTTTCATACCTGGCTACCCTGTGAATGCTGGAGCAAAGGTCCTTGGCATTTTTTCTGATAAGTGTTTTCTCCCCCATTCACAAAAATTCACACTTTTTTAAATTAGTTTCCTACACTTTCATGTTGAATCCATGAACAGATCTTTTGGAGGGCAAAAGAAGGTAGGAACCATGAAACTGATTGCTGCTGCCTTGATTTCCTCATTAAACACTGCAAAGGGAGCAGATCTTCTTAATCCCCACTCAGGCTGAGAATATGTCACCCATCTCTGCTCTCTCAGCAGTAATGAAAAAGGGAGAAAAGTCACTTTTGCTGAAAATGCATGAAGGACAAACGTACAAGCCCTTACAGGTCCTGTAGAGGGGAAGAGGGCAGCAAGGAGACAGCTTCCAGGCAGTCAGTGTGCCACATCACAAGAGACTGTCCTGCACTTATGTCAGGGGAGACTTCAGCGTCTTCTGTTTCTTTTGTTCCCAAATCATCTATGCCTTGTGTTGTGTGCTACAACTGCCACTGACAAGAGCAGGAGCAAGCTGAACTGGGAAAAACTGGGGCCTCTGCCTCTCAGACAGGTAAAAGGGAGTGTATGATCCCTTCGCTCCTGGCAGGTGAGCATTGCTTCAAGTACTTTCCACACCAGCTGGTAGGTGCTGCTGGTGCACCACTCGCACTGCTTAAGTGGGAAAAAATCCACGTGGATTCATGTTGCACACTCCTGTTGGTAGTGCAAAAGAAAGTAAATAATTTAAATTACCCAGATAAATTTACCCCAGATGAAGTATTGCATAGGTTCCCATGATGATTTAAGTACTATCCCTCAAGAGGATAGAGTCACCATGATCTGGGAGGAAAAGTGATGTGAGTTCTCAGAGAGGACATGGGTGGAGGTGAGTAGTTTTTGATCTGTCATCACCACATCAAGAACTTCCCGAGCCAAGAGCCTTCTTTGCCAAACTGTGCCATTTACATGGCCCTGCCTAATTGCTCTGTTACAGGGCAGTAACACCACACTTGTCATATCCTGCTTCAGGTTAGCTTGCTTGTAGAGGTTCTGTGATGTTTGGGTTGGTGGTTTCTTTTTTTTTTTCCCATGAAAACACTAGGTTGTGATAAAATTGCCTGTGAAGAGTTCATCTGGAATACAGCCAGCCATTGCCTGATGGGATCACAGTTTGCATTGCATGTGCTTCTACCCTCATGACAAGGGAATTCAGTGAGCACAAAAGTACTGTTTTTCTCTTTCTCTGATTCATCTTCTAAAACTGTCCACAAAACCATAATTTTTCAAGTGTAAAAGGTATGTACAGGCTGGAAAATGGGTTTATAAATAGAACCTTCCACTGAATAATGACTTTGGGGCACTGAACTGAGAGAGGACAAGCAGAATTTTGGAGAAAGTCACTTGGTTTTGACACTGAAGTTATTTCAAAGTTATAAGCAAGATATTTCTCAGGAGAGGTTCTCTCTTTTTTTTTCTTTTTGTGTTGTGTCATCCCTGTGGAGAGCTTTGTGGAATCATAGAGAACCAAATTAGTCAAAGTGCCCATTATGTAACCTCACGGTTCTTTAAAAACAGTGGGAGCATCACTATCGCTAGAGCTTCACCCTTCCCAAAGTTTATGTACACCACGCGGAAAGAGGGATCAGGAAATAGTGGAGACCATGTAATGAAATACAAAGATAATTTTTACAGCAATGCATAGAAATTTGCATAATTATTATCCCATTTTGACTTTTTAACTTTAGAGAATCTATGTGGGTCAGTTTTCCCTGTTTTAATTAGCAAAATCAAAATAACAAAAAATGGCAATTTCCTTCTTTCAAGCTCAAGTGGACTACTCAGCCTGTAGCAATAATTATATTTTTCAAATGTGAGGTGCCTAATTTAAAATACGAGATTCCCAGTAGTTGCACAAGTTTTAAGGACAAGAAGTGACAGAAGCAAGGGAGCTTTTTGTTTTTATTGCTTCCCAGCTGAAATTCCTCTCAACATCTAAACTTTGTAGGAATTATGCCATTCTTGTAAATAAATTTCTGTGTCAATATTATTTATTGGAAAACATTTTATTCACTGGGGTAAATGCAGAGCAAGGCTAACTAATCAGATTATTAGCATGCTTATTCTAATTTATACGTTCCATGGTTAGCCTTTAAGCCACAGTTGACCTCTTATTTTTTATATTAACTGGAAACCATTCATCAAGTGAGTTACCCCTCTCCTTTCAAATCCACTTGTATTACTAAAAGGTTGAGTAAAGACCTCTGGGGAACAAGGGCAATTTTTGACATGGATCTCAACAGATTAAACTATGCAGGGACAATATAGAATACATTGGAGCAATAACATTATCACATCATAGCCTGATTGAGAGGCATTTCCTTGCATTTTTGTCCTTTTACCATAAGCCAATAGTAGCCACAGGCATTTGACTGGAGAGCCCGGAGGATTGACAGGCCTGGCAGTCATTACACGCTGGATTGAATACTAGATTACTCCAAAGTGGCTCAGGGTCAAGGATCAGTGTGTTCCCTTTTGGCACTAAATGACTTTAATATCCTTACTGTATTAGTCAATTACTTTAAAGCTGCTGCTCTCTGAGCTCTCTCTGCCCCCCTGCAGTTTACTATGGACATTTGAATTGCTCCCATACTTAACCCACACATCTGCTTTTAGCTGTCAAAAGAATAGTGCTACCACTGGAGCTATTGACAATGCAAAATGAACAGAGATACTTGCTGTCAGTGTCAAGTGGCACTTTCTTTCCATTGTTTGTTTTAAGTAACTCCTAAATAATGCCACAGCGACACTGTTCCTAATTTAGCAAGAGTCCGATGGTCGTTTACAGCCCACCTTTAATTAAATCTCAACATGATCAAAACAAGCAGCAGTAAATTATTCTGTCCACACAGTTAGTAGTTGCTTGGTGAAAAAGAAAATATTGTCCAAAGAACTGAAGTGCTGGTGGGTAAGGCACAAAATGAAGGGTTGCTTTCCACTCTTGCTTAAATTTCACGAGAGTCTCTGTGGCTATAGCAAATTACAAATGCACTTCTGAATTTATTGGTGCAACGCAGTGAAAAATTTTATATCATGGCCACTGAACATTAAAAGGTCTGGCTTGGCTTGGTGTTAAACCAACATGTCTGGATTAAATATGAGCAGAACTGATCTGAATTTTAAAACTGCTTGAAAGTCATGCCTTCAATGTTTTAGTGAAAGTGATATCACTGCACATGAAAGCACATCTGTGCTGTGGGGCCCAACTTGTGTGTGGTGATGTCATTGGGTTAAAAAAACAAGTCAGGACTTACAGCGAGATACATACAGAAATAATTTTCCTTTACGAATATATCTATTTTCATCTGCATGAGGATAAACGGGCACTGTGTTTTACTCGGAGAGCTGTCAACTGTGTAGTTTAGTGAGCCCATATTGCATGCAGACAGTCATGTTTTTCTTCTTTTTGTATTAAGCTATAACATGGGTATAAGGACTGGTTGTTTTGCTATTCTTGTGAAAAATACAACTAGCGTTTTAGAAGGAATAGCACCATGCCTATTGCTGCATTCATCAAATTGATATGCTTTTTGGACAATCCAAGAAGGATCTGTCATGGCAAAGTTACCTTTCTTATTCTTCAGAGAACTGTTAAATGTCCTCATGAACAAGGACTTTGGACTCTTCATTTAGTGCATGAAAAAAAATCAAATTTTTACATACAAGGTAAGTGTAACACAGGTCACTGCTATTGGGAATTTTAAAAGATATGATATCCAGGCTGCCCAACAAATTTAGCAGCATAGTGTCCACTTTGACCTGTTTGCCAATGACAAGGCCAAAGGAAAATATAATCCACTGCGCATTGTAAGCTTCTCGAAGGCTTAGGTAGTATCAGAGAAAATCCTGGCTTCAGGAGTCTTTGTATTTCACTGGAAATTAAAATTGCTGTGTTCAGAAGCAGATGAAACAGCATTTTGAAAAAAAATCTCAATCTCTAAGTGAATATCCTTGTTATTCAGGATCTTCAGGCACACAAATATATTGTAGGTAACAGAGCAGTAACCAAAATGCAGATATATGATCAGTCCTAAAATACACACACACTTGCATGTTTTTCAATACACAACTACTCCAGGAAGGCAGACAGACAGTAAGCTGTGGACAGTAATATATATTTTGTTTGCAGTGTGCCTCAACTCAGTGGCTAAGCATAATGAATGGTGCCTTGGGGAATGCTCTGAATAATTGTGCTAATTTAAAATTTAGTCAGCAAAGGACCTTAAAAAACTTGATACCTCTTGGTAATGATGCATCATTAGCACTTTTCATTCATTTATATTTTGTTGTGTTTAGGGATTTGGGTATTCAGGAGAAGAAAGGTAGTCTGACAAGAGAGTGATTGAATCAGCCCCCTTGATACCTGGGAGTGACAGAAGGTGAAGTACTGTAGCTGCAGTTGACAACTACTTTATTATGAGCCACTTACAAATATTTACAATTCATAAGACAATGATGAGCTTCTGTATAGCACATAAATAATACCATAAGTATTTGGCATATTTATTTGGAGCCTGATCATTAGTTGGAAGATCGCTTAGTGTTAAAGAGTTATGGAAACATTTTCAATTAGAAGAGCTTCCTTTGGAGAGTGCAGTGCACAGCTTCAAAGAAAACAATACACATGAAACAGGTGAATTCACACTTCTAGAAAACTGCCATTCTCTCAATCAGGTGAGCTAAACATCCAACTCCAGTGCAATAAGATACATAAGATTAATAGAAACTGGTTCTTGATGATTTACTTGGCACAGATACCACAGCCTTAAACATATGGCCTTTCTGCAGTGCAACAATAAACATATCAGAATCTAATAAAAAAACAGTGAGCCCTATTTACTGCACAAGTAATTGTGCTGGGGGTATAATTCCTCTTGCTAAAGACTTCTACTAATAAATTGATTTTTTAGGCTAAATGAGACACCTTGGGGTGCATGATTTTGATCTGACTGTAATAAAAGGTTGACAGATTGAAAATTAGGCACCTATTGACTGACAGAGTTCAATATTTTTTGTTCAAGACAGATATTTATATGCAAACTTTTTTGTTTGTTTCTCATATTAAATGTTGAACGTTGTTGAAAAGAGAGGGAAAAACCCAACAGCCTCACATTCCATAAACCACAATCAAATAAAATGAAAAAGCTTACAGAGAATGCATCCTTCTTTGGGTTTTGGGGGCTTTTTTTTTTTCAAATAAGCTAAAATATCTGTATTTTCCTGAACTATTTTAGGCAGAATAATTATCTGCAGCTTCTGTCTCTTTAATATTGCATTGTGCAGTACATGGTGCAGTGATAGTACTAAATACATTAATCAGGAGTGAAAACTAAATTGAAACATTGTGGAGCACAGTTTTGGATACATAAAAAGATAAACTAATATTCAGCACAATAACTTACTGTGTTTATGTGCCTAATTTTTGTGTTTTCTGGACTTTGTCATTTATTTCTATTTTTTTAATATAACAAAGAGGTTTTAAATGACCACTAGGGATGGACACTCCTTTCTTTCCGTCTTGGTAATGAAAGAGACAACACCTCCAGCCATTATTCCTTCGAGTGTTGAGTGGGAGTGCAGTTAACTTTGATAGCATAGAAGTAAGTGCATTTTTTATTGCATAGGAAAAAAAATGCCAAGAGTAACCTATTCATTTTAAGATTTGCTCAGACTAATTACACATAAAATTAGCTACCATCAAACTTTTTAGCTACTTTTCCCAATCATATTAACTGAATACATACATATTTCATGTCTAAGCATGGAAGGATTATTTTTACCTGGCAATATTCACAGAAAAAAATTAGAATGATTTTTTTTCCCATTTTAATTGTGGATAATTTTGGGTTTGAATCTAAAACTATAATTAATTTTTTGGATACTGCAATGTCTTGTGCATGTCTGTACAATGCGATCACTCATTAATGAAGTTTCAAATATCAAAAAGGTGTCTGTTTTCTGTTTAATTTTTGTGGTCTTTTTAATAAGAGTTTTCTTGCCATGGATCATCCTGAGCTGTGTAAACAACATATGAACTTACTTTGAATGATATATAATCTCATAATTTTCTCTCATAGAATGACATATACAAATCAAAGAGCTAAAGCATAGAAAGTAACATATTTTGGTCTTGTGACTAATGGTAACCTGGTGCTATTGAATTACTGAACTGTGTCTGAGAACTAATGAGAAAAATTTCCCAGGGGAATCTTTATCCAATGCACTTGGAGAGCACCTTGGGGACTCATTCCGTGTCTGTCACCTTTCCCGTCTCATTGACACTCAGCTTCTTTACCACCATTACACTGTGCAACCATTTCATTTTACACCTCACGATTAGAATATTAAAAGAAGAGAAAACTACACTACTTGCTCCAGATAGCTGAGTTGTTTTTGACACTTAAAATAGAAATTGTCACTGAAATATCACAAGGACATGACTATCTCCAGCTCCAGAGTACCCAAAGAACATTTTAAAGCTCAGAGTGGTATTATTATTTAAAGCCACTCATATTTTTTCATATTTCTTAAACAGCTAGCTTTTTTCATTTCCTAATTAGCAACAAAACAGTTAAGGGTATGTCATGTCATGTAGACCACAAAAATTATTTCTCTTAGGTAAAATTTGCTACTCTCATAATTGCAAGGGCTGAGTCACTGGTATTGATTATATAATAATGAATTTTTAAATGAAGGAATAGAAATAACATTAGCAAAAATATATAATTTTCCATGCGGTAAATATTTGGTGAAGACTTGTGAAGTCTAAAAACATAAGGAAAACTTTCAGTGCATGTAAATGGCTTTTGTTCCATTGATTTAAGAATGCTGCTGATTTCCCTCAGAGGGGATTTGTCTCATATATCTAACATATTTAGAAGTACTTTGGTATATCCCGTTAGGGCCAAAACCTGCCTTCCTCTGAAAAACTCCCTCACTGAAGTGCACAGAACTACTCGCATGAGTAAGAGCAGGGAGGATTTGGCCTCAGGGAATAAAGCTCAACTTAAAAAAGTTTGAAAAAACCCAGCTGCATTTTTAGCTTAAAGAGTGCTCTAATTTCACCTGGTTGGTGATTTCAGAGACAGAAGCTAATTAAAGCCAATGGAGAATTTTAAAAATTAAGAAAAAACCCCACAAATTAGGACAGCAGGGGGAAAATAAGTTTCCTAATTATATATAATGAGGATGTCTTCTACATAGTGCAGGAAATGTTCACCTTTTCTATAATATTGAGTATGCTGATTTCTGCTGTGTGGCCCAGGGTGCTACACATACAGCTTCTTGTATCTATTGCACAAGTATTTGATTTTATTAAAGGGTTCCAGTTAGCCAAATGCCCATGGGGGGTCACAGACTGTGACTTATGTAGAGACTGAGAAGTACTGTTTATATTTGACTGTTGATGATATTAACAGAACTATTGCCACCAGCAGCTGTTTTTGTCCCTGTGTTTTGTTGACATTGAGAAAGTGTGGGAAAGGGAGATTATTTTGGCAAAAATTAGGAAGGCTATATGCTGAGTTTGGTTTCGTCTTCTGCCAAAAAAGATCTTTCCATGGAATTGAAGAAAATCTGCTGTCATTCCACGCTAATTCTTCTGAAGATCGTGAGATTTCCACTATGGACTCCTTGAGGACAGGATAAACACAATGTTTTCTTCAGTATTGGGCAGCCACTGTGTGCTAGAGTAGATCTATTATACCTCGAAAATATTTGAGTGTACCTGTTTTAACCTTGCATTATCAACAGTTCAGTCTTTCATTTTTGACTCACAAATATTCTTTGCTCTAAACAAAATGAAAATGCACTCTTGAGGTTTTAGATTTTCTAGAGGATTCTGTCCCCTTCCCATGAATTTTGAGTTTCAGAGTAAACATGAAGAAAAATTGGAGACTGACTTAAAAATTACAATATTACTGCTAATGTATAGGGAATGAAAAAAACTGAATAACAAACTCTGTCAGGAATTATGAGTCCTCTGATGTTTGATGCAAGTCTTTGATGGTGTGAAAAATACAGTGATGATGATGAATAAGGAAATAATGTTTCAATGTTCTCTTTTACAGTCACTCTGAACCTACTGAAATTACAAATGCTTTAAGTCTTATTTGTTTTACCAGACTGAGTTAAAATAATTAGAACTAGGAATAGTCTGTCTGTGACGAGTGAGGATGAAGTGCTTCTCCTCAGATGATCTCCACTCTGCATCCATCCTGCACAGGGGGAAATAAATGAATAAGAAGCAAGGTTGTGAGCTATATTATGAGCTCTGGCCTGTTCACCTTTACTTTTCTATTTTGAATTTCAGGTCACTGTACTTTATTCCAGGTTCAAACAAAAACTCCCTTATGTTCTGTTGCTTTAACTGGTCTGAGATCTACCATACATGAACAGTATGTGAAAGAGGAAGTTAGTTTATTGGTATTTTAGAAAAGTTTTTACTTTTCACTTCAGCGTGAAAAACAGAAGTCTGTGAGCCTGTCTACTTAAGCTACCTCTATTTAAATACCTAGATTTAAGTAAAAAAATGTGAGAGGTATTTTTCATTGTTTGACTTTAAGGTTTTTTAAAGTACTAACATACAATTTACATGTTTATGTCCCTCTTCTACATGGCAAAATACAATTCTTTTGAAAACATATAGGGGAAACACTTGATTTCAGTACTTACAATAAGTACAGCTTACAGGACACAGGCTGTGAACTGTATTTCTTTGTTTTTCTCAGAAAGATTGACTGTGGCAGAGTAAGAAACCCTTAGACTCCTGTGTTTGTAGGAACCATGTGGACCAGATACTTGATTCAGTATCATATTAGTACTGCTACAGACAACCAGCTGTTTAAGTAGAAGTTGAGATTTAATATGCATTTAAACATTCTCTATGACCTCTCTCCCACCCATTAAATTTCTTACAACTGGCTCTTATGAGCTTCTCAGGGATAGTTTTTGATTGTGAGTTGATGAGTCTACGTTAAAACTTCCCACTGCTTTGGATACCCAAATCCATGATTTTCTCATGTGGAAAAATGTCATAACTAAAACCTGAGGGCAACTTAAATAAATGTAAGCACTACCAAATACACAAATCCTTGCTAGTACCCAGTATTGATTTGCAGGGACAGTAATTTAAATTAGACATGTTTAATCATTTGTCATTTTACTTTGCTACCTTGGACTTAACAAAGGCATCAACTCTATGTAATTTCTATGTAATTGTATATATTCATAGATAGAGAAATATGCACTTTAGAATGAGTCTCTTAAGGCCAAGAAAGTTCAAATGTAATCCTCCCATTGCTACAGATCTGTGTGCAGATCTTAATTTTCCTTAAGTTCAAGTAGGGATGCATAAATAGAGGCAGCAGAGCATCTGACCCATCACTCACATTCAAGACGGTTTCCCTGTTTCAGATGTTTACATTAAAGTTATTCTGTTCTGGGCAATTCACATCTTCTTCTGAGAAACAATGAAGGCAGACAGTTATTAAGAAACATGTTATATGAATGTCCATAGGGAAAGGAAAAAAATGAATGCAGAACCACTTTCAATACCTCGTGTCCACAACTAATGCTATGGTGGACATCTGAGACAAGAATAGACACTCTGCATTGATAAGCCAGAAAGCCTACTCTGAATTTCTGCAGACTTGCAAAAGAAAGAAAGAAAAGAAAGAAAAATATTTTCGTTTTAACAAGCTTCTTTTAGAAATGGGAACATTATGTTGTGGTTATCACATATTTTGCCTACTTAAGTGCAGTGCTTCGGATAAAACAAATAATATATGTTTAATCTCAATTGGTGTCTGTCAAAATCTTTCTCTGCAGACCCCAGGGTCATGTCTGAATATCTTATTTTTCTTTAAAAATAATTGAGAATGTGTAGTGAAACACTAATGTAACTGCTATCTAGTGCCAACAGCAGACAGGTCTGGCCAAGAGGATAAATAAAGTTTATATAGTTTTTTTCAGAGGCCTGATTAGCACTGTTTATCTGTCATTCCTTTCAGATTTTGAGATTTCATTGCACTGACCTAGGAGCTTAACATGTACTGTTTTGATCATTCATCCTGATCTGGTTTGTCACAAACAGCTAAAAGTTCTGCTTTAAATGACTTTGATGGTGTCAGTGCCAAAGCAAACGTGGGGTATATGTTTACAGTCTCCTTTTTATACATGTCTGGGGCAGAAGAGCTATTGAAGCAAATTACTTCTCACCCACACAGAGGGTATTTCTTCAATGTCACAGCAGAGGTCATCGACAGGGCAACTCGGAGAAGACAGCTTCCGAAGAAGAGTGTGCTTACATTTTCCATAATGCTCATCCAACTTTTCTCAAACACTCTCAAGAAAAATACATTTAACCCCTTTATAAATAGCAATGCAAATACAAAAATACATCTTTAAAGCTTTAAGCATCTGCAATATTATATGATGTTTACAGGAATAACCATCACATGCCACAGAAGTCCCACAGTTCTGGTAACAGCCAGAATGATACATCATTTTTGTATTTTAACAATAAATATTTTGAACTGCTAATCTATCCAGTGAGGCTATATAATTTCTTGTTGATGTTGCTATACTGACCTCTGCAGGCTTTGCAAGTTTGGAACATTGTTTACTGCAGTGACTGCTGTGACCTATGCAGCTAAATGAGTCAGTGGTGCCAGAACACTCGAGGGCTAACATACTTAACTGAGACCTGTATTTCTTTTTAGTTCTAAAGAACAAACTGTAAAAGAATTTAAGGTAATTATTTGAAAGCAAAAGTTCTTGATGCTCAGCATATGTTAGTTTAGGAAAAAGTAAATTGAAAAAATAGGTATTTAAATAGGTCTGTTACATATGTGGGAAGTTGTGATATGACCAGGTAATTAAGAAATGCAGCTGTATTAGATGAAAAGTTAAGCTTGTCTCTTAAAAAAAAAAATCTGCAATATATTCAATGCAATTTGATCTAGTCTGCTATTCTGCTTCTAGATATAACTAAATTAAAAGTTACATATGTTCAGTATCATTTTATAAGTTTTCTCAACTAGGACAGACACACCAGAATGAATAGTGATATTCAAATGATACTGAGTTCCCCATCTTTTGAATTTCAGTATCTTGAGTTAAAATCATTTCACAGACACTGTAGAATGCATGCATTAATCTAATCTGGTTTATTTTTTGTTAAATACTTACTGCCTTTTCAGAGGTAAGTGTGTTCCTTACATTTATGCATGTCCAAATACAATTTTTCAATTATGGTCTGACACTTCTTTTATACATATATATCATTTTTGTAACTTATAGTCATATTTGGCTGATATACAGAGCTATGCCCTATACCTTGTTTATGTTAGAAACAAAGACTCTCTGAACTGCAGCTCTGTTTATAGCTATTTGTGGTTTAACAAATGACAAAATACAGAAGACTTAAAAATCTTGGTCTGGAAAAAATATCTCAGTCTGGTTTATGTTTTCATCTACTTTCCCTACACTTATTGATTTTGTTAACTGTTTCAGCTATTCACTGTACACTCCTCTGACCACATGGTGTTTATGTTGTATGCAGGTAACTGATATTTGAAGAAAAACAAAACATACAGGATTAAGTCCTGACTCCTCTGAAAGCTCCCATTGACTTTAGGAAAGCCAAGTGTTTTCCTGTTGTATTTTTGTCACTCTTGCTTCATCTTCAGAATTGAATGATCTCTTTGACAAATTCAAAGTTTATCTAATTAATCTTCATCTGTAAGAGACTGAGTCCTCTGCAAGGACTGAATGCCCATCTCCACTATTTGTGGAAAAACCTGTGCATTTTGGGATGTGTTATCACTCCCGTTGTATTATATTTTCTGTAGTCCAGTACTGTTAACCAAGAGATGCCAGTAAATGGGCAAAACAGACAGCAATTGGCAGGAGAGGAAAAAATATATGGAAAGCTGCAACGCATTTCTTTAAATATTTGGCTTAGCATTCACTTCCTCAGTTTTATTTTTTTTCCAGTTTTTTAATGTTGTCAAACAAATGATCTGAGATAACAGGATTTTGTCTGAGAAAAGATTTTGAGATTACTATTCCATTTATCTGCATCATTTGCATAAGAGTCTCTATGTCATATATCATAATCTCCTAACTAGACTAAGTGCTGATGATCCTTTTGTGCTGATTCCTGTGGTGCTCAGAGCTCTGGATGAAGGGATGATTTTTTGTGCATTTATAGGCTGCCTATCCCAACTGTTTTCCTACAAATAAATGTCAGTGTCAGGAATGATAGTAAAGTTTCCAAAGAGCAAAATTCTCGCACACACCTAATGTTCTTCAGTCACAGAAATGTAATTTATGGTCTATGTGATCAAACTAAGGCTAATCTGAAGTAGAAAATGCATCAGTATGGATCGTGAAGAGTTTAATTCCTCAAAATCAAAGTTTGACTCTGGAGATCTGGTCCTTCTGCTCCACAACGTTTGCTAATGTTAACATAGCCACATTGACTTGCTCAAAAATATTGGAAGAGTTTATACTAAATCCTGTGTCTTAATGCTCAACAGGTAATCGGTGAAAATGGGCAAAGATAGACTCACTTCTGGCTACCAGCAGGTTTTTATAGGCTGGCAAATTAAGAAAAAGGCAACTGGATGCAGCATGTGATTCCCTCCACTTGCACCTCCCAAAAAGAAGCTCTAGGGAACTGCAGGTAGAGGTAACATAACAGCAGCAATGGCAATTATCAGTCCATTCCCATACTCAACCACACTGCCTACACTGCAAACTGAAGTTCTGAGAAACTTGAACTACCTTGATGAACTTTATGTTGTCATATGGTGTAGTGCAAAGGGGAAAAGCCTAGGCTTTGATTTAGTAATATGTGTTCTGGCTCTGGGACTCCATGCCTGAAAAATGCCTTTGCAGCAAGGACTGTCCAGGGCTACTCCAGCAAGGACTGGCCCAGGCTCACACTGCTTATGAGCAGAGAGCTGAAGGCTGGAGGCACTTGTGTCCCCTTTGCAATGGGCATGTTAGAGGGCTGCCCCAGACATGTCTTCAGCCGTAGATTCACCAAGAAGTAACTGCTCAGATCCTGCCAGTGGTGTCTCTAGTACATGCTGGAGGTCTCCAAGTACAATGCAAATTGGAACCAGGAAAACTTTCCACAGCACACTAAATTACTAATCTAGGTACAACCTAAGCACAGGTCCCAGAACAGTTTACCCATGTCAGCATAACTAACCAGAGGAGTAATGATGTGACTGTTTTTCCTAGGACATTTCAAGACTGTTATGACATTCAATATGTAGCTGTTTAATTAACCTGGAATATAGGCTGAAGGACTACTGAAAGTTAAGATAAATCACACTTTTTTTTTTTTTTTTTTTGGCTGCAGTTGCAGTTAGATAACATAGTAAATTCTAAAGCTCTAAAGAAAGAAAACTCATAGTATTTGAATTATGGCTCTTTGTGTACTGATCCCAGATTACAGCACCTGGACAAGTGGCCTAAGAAACCATGAAAGCCTTCTTTGCACTGTCAGCCTTGATTGCTGGGTGTTCACATCAGGTCTATACTATAACCTGAATAAGCTATAAGTGTTACATTCCCATACTTTTCTGTTTTGATGGAAATTTGGGGCAGAACTGTGGCCTGATTCTGTCAATGTAAAGAGCATAGTTTTATTTTTGCCCTAGAAGTTCCTAATAGATGCTCATTTCTCTCTTGGATCTCTGTGAAAGCATTGAGCAGGATGTCAGCTCCTTTTTATTTTTCTAAGCACAAGCCTTGTTACATTTTGCTTAATCTTCCATCCATATGGTGACATGTAAAACTGAAGCTTGACCATTTAAGAGTTCAGCAATACACAGCCTCCCAGCAGGTCCCCCCAGGGCATTGTGTCAGATGGTATTAGCAGAAGAACCAAAGCGAGTGTCCCTGCTGCACTGCTTGGACATGTATAACTGGAGCATTCTGCAATCGCAGGGAACCGTGTGTACAACAAACTGTAAACTCCCTTTAGATCATAATATAGCCTTCCACACATGCCCTTAAAACCAAATTGTGTTACTGTTGCTCTAAGAAATAGAAGTAAAGAAGTAAAATGGCAAGTCAGTAAAACAGCATCTTTGCCTATTTCCCCTTTTGAAATCTGTTTTGTGGTGGGGATGTAAAACTCTCAGTATAGTGACAGATACACCTCATTGTGTGCTACTACTCCTATAAAAAGGAGTAGTCTTTATGCTATTAAGGTGGCACAGAACAAATACAATAGGGACTGTGTCCCTTTTTGCAGCATCCATGGTGCTATTTATGCAATAGACTAGATTCGGTACCTCGTTAATGATATAAGCAGAAGCATCACCCATCAATCACACAGATATTTTACTTTGCATACTTCAGGGGCTGAACTTGTCTCAGTACACCTGAGACAGTGGACATAAAGTCTTTTTCTGATGTTTTCTGATTTTCAAAAAAACCCCATTATAGGATGTGTAGTGTGCAAATATACTTTGCACTGTACTCTAACTATCAGTAATGGTATGCAGGCTACAATTTAAGGAGAATTATTAGCCTTCTAGTACCAGAGAGCATGCAATAATAGTAATATGGAAAAAGACAGCACCCTAGTGGGGTGAAACAAAAAACACTGAACACTTTTGAGCCTGACTGTACACAGCCTCAATAGCAGCTCTTCTTTTTCACACAAAAAAGTTCCTTCCTGGGAAGCATGGTTGTTATACCAGTGGCACTGTATTATTCTTGCACAATGGCTTTAATTTGGTAAAGTACCTTATTCACACCTGGGTCTTTGAGCAATTGTATAGTCTCACCTGAGCTAAAACAGCTGTTCATGAGCTCGAAGTTAGGCCCATCCTTAAGAGTTAACCCGAATATGGCCTCTAAATTTTGTTGACTTTCACATTTTCTGACATGAGGAACTGGATCTATTTTAATACACCTGTTTAGGGTTTTCTTTGTTTTATTTTTCTCTTTAACTGGTCTTCTTTTTAGATCTTCAGAGATTTTAATGCAACTTTTTTAGTTTAGTGATGTCAATGTCAGGAATTTTTTAACACAGTATACAACCACATGGAGCATGCAATTGTTTGACAATTGGCTGAAAACTGAGTGGAGAGAAAACCTTTTTGTGAAATTATCCTCTACTTATTTAGACCATGAAGAGAAACTGAGCACAGACTAAAGTCAAGTCAAAAAATTTCATTTTAACCACAAAAGAAGAGAGAGAAATTGCATAATCTGGACATATCCTTGTAAGGTGGTCTGACCCCTTGGTATGTAATGGCTCGAAGTCTGGGCCATGATAACTTCTGTCTTTTATTTAAATACTGCTGGAATGCTGCCACATTGTCTTGAATTCCCTGTCTGAAGTGAATGGCAAACCCTCTTCCACAGACATCAGAAACAAGTAATCAATTGAGCAAATTAACCTTCTCTTTGTGCCCTAAGATTAATTTATACATTTTTTAAAAAGAAAATATTTATATAAAGTGAATGCATTTTGCAGATGATAAGTGAGAACTTCAAGCATCTATCTTTGAGTTAAAGGTCTTTGTGCACAAGATTAAAGAGTCAGATAATTTCTTCCGCTTCCAAATGCAAAGAAAATTGAAGGCCTACTGCAAAAAGCTTGCCCACATGTCTTCTGCCTGTGTAAGAATGCAGTGCAGCAGACTTCCTGCTATAGTTTCAAGAGCAACAGCATGGAACAAGTTGAGTCTCTCAAAGGAATGATATGTTTAGCAAAACAATTTTTTAATAACTGTCATTTTCTTTGAACAGAAATAAATAAGGTCCAGTTTTATGTTGCAATATATAGCCAAGAACAGTGCGGCTTTCAGGAGAGTGTTCTTAGGAGTGATTTTGCCTATTTCCACTCTGTTCTGTGAATATCCTTTCAAACCAGCTTGCTGACCATAGACCTCAAATACTAGTGAATTGTCAGCTCATGTTCGCAAGTGGTCAGTGCTCTTGGCTTCACTAAAAAAAACCTACTATTCTTAGTCTACAAGAATTAGAACAAATGTCTGGATTTGTATTTGCCTGTCTTTCTTCCCGTAGGCTTATATTTTATCAGTCAGGAAAGAGTATTGCTGCCTGCATAGGCATCTGTGACTGGCCTTCCCTCTCATCCCAAAGTCTGAGTGAACATCTAAATAAATAAAGTTTATTTAATATCTAAGTAAATAAAGTAAATATCAACACATTTTTATTGTCATCTCCTATGTGGATTAGTACTTAATTAGATGCTAGAACCTCTATATAAAATATGATCATTTTGGCTACTTATTTGGTTTTGCTGATCTTATTTTTCAGCAATCTGAATATTTCTTTAGTCTTCTACTTTGCTCCAGAACTGATATAAATGATGCCAAGGTACTTTGACCTTTTCCATAGGAGGTGAAAGTTTCATAGTTGGGAATACCTGGAAAATATGGGATTTGTACAGCTGTGTGGTTAGGTGTGTAATACAGGCACCAAAATTGGCAGTACATTGGACAGAGAAATGGCAGACTCCTATGATTTAACAAGAGTTGCACAAATATGCAGCCCTCAATGCCATTTATGAATTAATCAAGTGCACAAGCACCTCTTATGAGGACTTCATAGCAAATAAGAAACTCGCCTAGGGACATAATACTAAAAGACCCCTAAAAAACTCATTAATAGGAATTGCATCTTCCAATTTTTAATTTAAATATATAATAGAAAAAGAAACAAGATGTATTAACTTTCCACTGGACTTGAATTAAAGATAATATAATGCAAGATTTACAAAAGTTTTAAAAAATGTTGAACAAATATGTATTTTACATTTAGATAGCACCATTCCACCAAGACATTTCAAAAAGTAATTTTGACACTGATGTAAATAATATTTTGCCCAGCACTTATTTTGGGTACAAAAGACTTCATTTTGTTGACATTAATGCCACATCCTTTTCTTAGGAAGCACAATATGCTCCAATAAAAACAAGGGAATTGTTAAGTAAGACAGGTCCATTGTGACTCACCTGCCTGCATATCCAGTTCTTTCACGTGGTGGGAGAAAGGAGTTTGGCTTAACCTTTGAAACAGAAGCAAAATTAGGTAAAGTTTTGTGAAGTCACTATATTTTTACCTGGCTATTATGGAAGTACTTTTAAATGCTACCAGGCAGTTCAGATAACATAAAAATTCCAATACTGCCTTCGCCTTGAGTCAAGGGTACACTTAAAGAGTTATTAGCACCCAGCAAAGTGTGTTAAGTCTGACATTCATGATGTCTCAGTTATTAAATAGATACTAGTACACGTACTGATTTTCTTATAAAACCTAATAATGATAATGACCTTTCCATTTAGAATCAAGCTTTCAATGGTGAAAACACCAGCAGATTTATAGAATTTTATGCTATACGCAAATTGCAGATCATTGTCAGTTTTTCATATAAACAGAACTTGAAATGTATTTTTCACTTTTCGTCTTGAACATTCATGTACCATAATGACCATCAAATGTATATATTTCTGTGCATAGCTAACATAATTGATGTTACACTCAATTTATCATTTGATTTAGTACTCCTCTGCACCAGTGGATTATTCCACTGAGGTGATCTGCTTACAATTGTGCATTTAAATGTTAAAAAAAGATTAAAAAAAAAAAAAAAAAAAGACTCTGCTACAGATACTAAACAACAGAATAGGTGATTTGTATGGCAGAACATCATCCTCGAGTAGACTAATATTAAATCTTTTTGGGTAAAGAGTGAAAACAGACACCGAGGCTGTCATTTTGCCCCTCACTGTTGTAACACTGCTGCAGGGATTTTTCTTTTTGGATACACTGAATTCTGATAACGTACAATCATAAAGAAAATACCAGATATTGGTAAATACTGAAGATAATTTGATCTGGAGCACTGAGCTTTGTCAAAATTACTGATTTCAAGGACGAGGTTTTCATTTACTAAAAAATCAACACATTCTTTCTATGGTAGCCTATTTTAGCCCAGGATCTAGCCCATCTCAGTAATGAATGTGAATAAATCCTGTGGGGATTACTGCAGCCGAGAATTTGACCTCTGACTCTCTGCTACACAGAAAAAAAGAAATAATTTTTAGAATATTTAATATATTTTCTTATCCATGAACCAGAGGTTATTTCTTAAACAAACAAGCAAGACTCTATGCTTCAGCAGAGATGATTATAAGCAAAACTGAATATGATGGAGACCACATTTCTTCTTTTTATATTCTTTCTTTTTCCCAAAATATCCTTTTCCCCATATCTCTGTGCAATGCTTCATATCCATTTAGCCACCATGTTCACCATGTTCATGTCTGATTATGTCTCAGTTATCTGAGGGGGCCAAGTTATATGATGAAATATTTTTGAATACTGGTACTCTGAAAGGGTGCAATTTATGTGACTTCAAGTTCACTTACATTAAAAAAAAAAATTGGAAAATTTCATCTCTGGTTACTTCAGAAGTCCTTACTTAATGTTGGTGATTTTAGAGCACACTATATAACTTTAGGGATGGAAATTATCCACCTGACTTCAGGGATCTGAATTAATCTGAACTTGTCTCAGGGAAAAAAGAAAGGAGAGAATTCATTTCACCGACTTGAGACCTCCACCTAAGGCTGACATTAATTGCACCCCAGAAGTGCCAGTTTTTCTCCACTGACTATAAAGGAAGGTGTGCAGAGATGTGGATGTCAATATTTGTCAAATTCCACCCTAACTTCTTCATTCTCAGAGAAACAGAAATTTCCCTCGTCTCCCCTAGAATGACCCTGTCTTAAAGGACCGAATTCTCCAGGATACTCTGTGATATGCTTTTTAACAGCATTTATTCTCAATTGCTTTAGGATCAAGAGTCAAAGATGAAAGATGCTTGCTATGGATTGGGCAAGACTTCTGAGGAAGGGGTAAAGAGATCAAAGAACAGGGTGAAAAGTGTTGTCTCAGGAACTGGATAATACCATGCCGGATATTTCCTCTTGTGAAGAAGACAGAACTTGTCATTTGGTTCCCACAGAGAACTCACAAAGCAAATTTTACTTGTTCTGCCTGCAAATTTTCTGAACAATGAGTACCTACTCCAGGAATTAAAGCTTATACCTCATTCACATAACGTAATGTTAACGCAAGAATAAAGAAAGGGTCCAAGAAAGTGCTTCTGAAAGATCTGAGCATTTTCTTCCAAGACACAGGACCCCAAATCACTATTAAATCACCTAAGACCAGGTACTGAAATGGATGGCATCCTTCCGCTTTTACAAAAACAACGTGCTGATGTTCTATGTTTAGCTATCATGAAGTGAAAATTGAAGTCTATATACGATGCTAGTCTCAAAAGCAACCAGGTCAGCTAAAAGCTTACAAAAGTGCCTTTTTTCATCATATTTATATAATTACATAAAAAAACAGTTAAGGATTTCAGAGAGGGAAACAAAACCTGTAACAGACTAACACAGTGAATGTAAGAAGAGAAACACAGTTGATACTTTGATTTAAAGTAACAGGAGAGCGTAAAAATACTGTATATGTTATCTTTGAGGAGCCAATATTTTTTTGGCTTAACAGACAATCATGTGAGTTCTTTTTTTACAGACACTGGAAACTGCTAAGCGTTAACAGGCAAGAGTGGTTTACGCAGAGGTTGATATTAGCCAATTTTACAAAAAAAATGAGGATATTGCTTGCACTGTTCTCCCTCTAATTATTTTTATTATTTTACCATGGCTTTGATGGAACTCAGTCCCAGAATCTCAGATCTGAGTAAACTGTCCCATTAAATGTATAAGGGAAACAATTTATAGTGGGGTTTGGGTTAGTTAAAACCAGAAATATATTTAGAGCAAATCCCAGTTTTGAACCCTGCTGGACAGGTGGGAAATTTGTGGATGTCAGCTTATGGCCAGAATTGTTAATACATTGGAATAACTGTGTGAAAGAACAGTTCAGATACTTTATTGCTGCATTTTTGCAGAACATACTAATTTTGAAAATATTATGCTGAAAATACTGGCCGTCTCTGAAGAACTGATCTGTTTATTATCACTGGGTTCATATAATAAATGTAGAGTCAGTCTTTAATATTACAGAAAGATCCAGTCTAAACTTAGAAATTCAAAGTTAAAGACGACGTTCTACATTCAATTCATCTTCTGGCACCTTGTTATTGAAGAACATATAGTGCTAACATCACACACAGATCTGAGGCTCCACCATTACCTAAGCACAACAGGGTGAGATAACGACAGTGTGTCAGCCTTTTGTTGGTCCGTGTCACAACCTTCACGTTACTTTGTGAGAAGAACTGCTGTCAGGGCATTTCAAGTTGCTTTTGAAATAGTGCCAAGAATGAGGAGGCCCCACTGTCCAATTGCTTTTCCTGTATTAACAAACTATATAGGAGAAAAAAAAAAGAAGAAATTGCTCAGTTTGCATCTCAGTGCATGAAAAATCCTAAAGTGTTGCAGGGACAATTGATTATCCAGAGGGCAACACATCATTTCTCACTGAAAAAGGCCCTTTCTGGCATCCTACTGGTTATCTATATGAACATTTCTTTTGTATTTTCCTTTCAACAACTGTGAAATAAAGAAGAGGTAGAAAATGAGGTTACAGGGAAAAATCAGGAGAAAACAATGATTCATAAGATTGTTGGGGTTTTCAGCCCCTTGTCTAAGGATAGCCATTTTATGTCCTTAACAACACACATCATATGAACTACAGCAAATATTTAGGTATTTCTTCATTTGTTCTTTAGGGATCTTCTTACAATAGACCACACTCTCTATACTAAAACTATATTGTCTGAATGAGAGTAAATTTGCCCTAAATGTAGCTGAGAGGATTTTAGGGAAGTTCTGATTATCCAGAAAAAGTTCCACAAACTCTATTGTGATTCGTTATTCTATGTTGCCATGAACTGATACCATTTACAAAGACAATTAATGTGGAATTGTTTGTTCCCATGATGGGACTTATTCACATGAGTTAAGGAGAAGTCATAGTGAAGTGATATGTTGGTTTGAATATTTCAAAATATCACTACTCATGCAAATGAAATAGAGATTAGCACTTGATGAAACACAATTTTCAGTGATTTATTGTTAAAATGTTGAAACAGACTTTTTTTCTGCACAGAAAAAAACACTTTAAAGATGGATATAATAGATTTCTTTGCTCTGGTGCATCATGGCATGTATTTAAATAAAGAAAAACCAGAAATCTAACTACCAGTCAAGCCATACACTGATCATTCTCTAGAACATGGCATATATGAAGTAACTCATGCCATAAGATATAATATACTAATATTCTCAATCCTTGGTTACTTTTCAGAGGTGTTCAAGCTGTGGCTTGTCCAGCCCAGACAGTCTCCTGTCTCTTAACAGACTAGAATTGTAAACAATTTTCATTAATGGGGAATTAAAATAATTTTTGAAAACACAGGGAACTGTTCCCACCATTATTTCAACTTTTGTTTAATAAATGTATTATAGAGTTTGACTTTGTATTTTATATTTGCTTTGTGCAAGTTTTTGGTGGCAGGGGAGGTTATAGGGGTGGCTTCTGTGAGAAGCTGCTAAAGGTCTCCCCCCTGGTGGCTCTAAGGAAAAACCAGCTACAGGCCAAAACTGAGCCCATTGGTGACAATGGTAACACCTCAGGGATAATGTATTTAAGAAGGGTAAAAAACTTACTGCACAGAAATGTCTGTGGCTGGAGAGGAGTGAGAACATGTGACAGGAGCAACCCTGCAGACTCCAAGAACTGTGAAAAGCAAAAGGGAAGAGGTGCTGCTGGAGCAGATATTCATCTGCAGCCCATGGAAGCTCGTGCTAGAGCAAGCTCCTGAAAGGACGCATGGCCCTGTGGAGAGAGGAGTACACACTGGAGCAGGTTTGCTGTCAGGACTTGTCATGCCATAGGGGACCCATGCTGGAGGAGCTGTTTACTGAAGAACTGCACCTCATGGGAAAAAGGGACCCCACACTGGGGCAAAGGATGGACTCCTCTTCCTGAGGAGGAAGGAGCAGCAGAAACAAGATAAACTGATTTTAACCCCCATTGCCCATCTCTCTGGGCTCCTGGGTAGGAGGAGATAGAGAAATAGTGCTAAAGGTAGGCCCAGGAAGGAGGGAGGTCTGGGGGAAAGGTGCTTAAGATTTTTTTATTATTATTTCTCATTATCCTACTCTGATTTTGAATATTAAAATTTGAAGTAACTTCCCCAAGTCTTTCTTTTTGATTTTACCTGTGATGTTAATCACTAAGGGATCTCTCTCTGTTTGTATCTCAACTCATGTTTCCCCTATCCAGCTGAGGAGGGGAAAGAAAGAATGGCTTTGGTGAATTCTTGGCATCTAGCAAAGCTCAAATCACCATAAACTTAAATGTTAAAGATTTGGTCCTCAGTGTATGAAGAACATGGTGTTTATGTAGAGCCTTGTCAGTTTTATGTTCAGAACTGTCATCTCTATTTCTAAAACAACATCACTTTAAAATGCAAGCAGCATTTATCTTAAATTTTTCAACTGATGGCAGGTTGATAAGACCACTGACACGAATGGTTGGAAGTGACTAATTCTTGATAGGAGCACTTAGCTCCAACTTGTGCTATATCACATCAAGACAATATCAAATGTGTCACATCCTTCTAATTCCCTAGATAAATAAACAGGCAAGAATTTATTCCTCTAATTATATATATATGTATGCAAACGTAGCTACATACTTAGATATACACACCCAAGAGGAAGGCAGAAGAAGATTCCTCCAGAGGAGACATCTTCTTTTTCATGGTTTCCCAGGACAAGGTTATGTGCAATTCAAAGCATTGTCACAAATCATAGAATTCCATTACTAAATAATTCACTTTACCCCCAGAAACACACAAAATGGATTATTCTTATTGGTTAGAATAAAAGATTGATTGTCCTGTGTGATTAATTTGGACACTTGAAAAAGTTTCATATGATAATCCTGAAATTTAGTTTGCCAAAAGCAAAGATTAAACCATTCTAAAATCATCACAAAGTGTATTCAGTTTTCAGGTCCCAAGTATAGCAGTGAGTTGTAAGTCAGCTTAATTCTGTGCTGCAGAACAAAGAGTAATTTCTGCTGAAAACTTCTCAATGGATATGTAGATGAGAGATGAGATGCCATATTGCTGAAATATTCAGAAGCTGATACCCATACCAAGAGAAATTCTGTAATGTAAAACATATCACTACCTTATTTTATTTTTTTTTTTAATTTCTTGCTCTGGGGTTTCTCCCTCAATAAATTGCCTCCTTGACTGCTGGCTTCTGGAAAATCCTTTGGTCTGCTTGGCTTCCCAGCTGCATAGGCTATTCCCAGTCTCTCAGACACAAATAAAAAGAGTTGCCTGTAGCTCTACCTAGCCTGATTGGCACATATGGCAATTGATTAACTACAAGTGACATTGGGGGACTATCATCAAACATAGCCTTTTTCCTAGGTTCCTAATGAAACGATGGACTCTCCCCTTCAGGGCAGAATCATCCATTAGGCCCATGTGGTCTGAGCCAAAGGCTCTGTAGGTTCCCATGTAGCAGTGTAATAACCTTCTTGTGAAGCAATGACAGAGACTTTTGTGAGATGAATGACTTAGAGAAATGACCTGCTTTGTCTTGCTTACAAGAGCAATTTGGAAATGGTTGTATTGTTGACAGCTGTCTACCTTCCTTCTGACACTTCTGCTCCTTCCCTTAAATTCCTCAGTGCACAATTGTTCTGCCCACCAAAAGTGATGTCACAATGGGAACACTTTCTGCTTCTGTAATATCTTCTCTCTGAACAACTTTGTAAGATGCTTTATGAAACGCAGAGATCTAAGCCTTGCAGTGTGCTAACATGCTCAGCCCAGAAAGCTGCAGGGGCAAAGAAAAGTTCACTGACTGGTTGTGCAGGCAGAAAAAACTAAATGTGGAGTCATCATTGAAAGAGACCAGGATGAAATTATTTAAAACTGCTGGAAATTTCCATATATCCTCAAGGCGTTTTTTACTTCTGTAAGAACTTCTAGTCTTTTGCAAATTGGATAAAATTGGTTATGTTAAATTTTGAGTGTCAATGCTTAACATAGTCTACTGATACATACCAGAAATCTAAAAGGTATGGAGGAAAGTAAGGTTCAGGAGATTTCACACATGAATGCATCATCTTAGAACTTCCACTGGTCTGCATCCAGTGAGAGTGAAAACCATCTTCCTTGTAAACAACAGTGCAAGTCTTTTGAAAATATTCAGGAAGCCACATGTTGATACATAGAGTAAAAGCAGTCTGTAATAATGCCAGCTTATGATGACTCAATGTTTTGGTTTTATTTGTTGGTTTTAATTATTCTGAAGGCCTGGGAAAATATTTGTGTACTTCAAATTTCTCAGTTTTTTTCCAGCAACAAGTATGATAAAATCTCTCTTTGCCACATTTCATTCTTTAAAAATAAGCATCTGGCAGTGGACTATTGTGGTCTGTTCCATTCTCTTTTTTCATTTGTGCTGCCTTTATGATCCATGTATTGTCTATATGGGGACTTCTCAAGTCTGAGAAACTTGATGGAAAATATAGTCAGAGGTTGCTGAAGTAGCAGGTTTTTCATTCAGCATCACTATAAGTACTGGTAACATTGCTGTAGAGAGTAAAAGGAGTAAAGATGACACCATCTCCACCAGCTGAAATCTGCAGAATTGTGGTTATATTTTTATTGGGGTACAGCAGAGATAGGTTTCCAAAACTGGGCCTGAGAAAAGGTAAAAATATTTGTCAGGCCTTAATACTTCACTCTTAAAAAGGCAGGCCAATATTTCTCTGAATTGTTAAGGACTTCTAATATTTTGCAATGTATCCATAACAAGAAACAGTCTTTCTGGTCCTATCTAGCCTTGCTTTCTATAAACGAGGTTTTCTTCAAAAAAACAGAAAGTGGTTTGAGTACCAGGCAGAACATTTGCATTAATAAATCTAAATGTAGTCAAGGCAGTTATCATTCCACATTTTATCTTGAGGTACTACTGTTCTGTTAACATAAAAACTTCTTCAATTCATTCATCACCATTTTTTTTTCTCCTGTTTGAAGACAAATCTAAATGAAATTCATCTTTACTAATCCTTGCTGTTTAAAACTTAAGAATGAAGTCTAAGCCTTTCAACAGTGACATAAATGTCTTGTTTGCTTAGATTCTTAGTCAGACATTTAACTTCCACCCTGATTTTAGTCATTTATGCATATTCAAAGGCCTCTGTCATCATTAAATCCTTAAAAATGTATCTTTACCATGACACTCCTATCCTTGTATGCCAGAGGTCAAGGCCCATGAAACCATCCCTGTCCCTCTGCACATATCAATGCCCGCAAATTGGACCAAGTTTTTACCCTCTAATAATCCAAGTTCACCTTCACATTCAAATAGAACACGAAAAAAATTCAAGGCTTTCTTTCAAAATCCTGATGTTGCTGCTGTTGGATGTTGCCCTACTCATGGGCAGAGGGTGATGCAGGGGAGAGTCTGATTTTGTTAAGGATGGTCCTGCCCTCTGCAATCCTGATCCCAGATTTTCCACTGTCAAAAACTGGAAATACATGCCCAGAACTTACAAATGACCTTTATTTTCTCAGTAACATAACACCCTAGGTGGATGCTGGATGTATAACTCCGTGTCTTTTTTAATACCAGCTTGTCAGCATATGCTGCATTTTCCTGTTCGGTGTGCAATTAAGACAAAATCTTCTCAATGATTGGGTGGAACATAGAGTACACCTTAGAGGACATTTCACAGAGGAGATCTGCTTTGCTGAAAATCAGAAAGATAGTGCACAAATCCATATCAGAATTTTTATTCTTGCTGGCTCAAAGCAGTTGTATACACATTGAAGGAGACAAAACTATTTGTGTGAGAGTTTCTCTAGAGTTCAGTGGCGTCAAGATTTTCCAAGTAAACATGTGTTGCAAAATGCAGACTTTGAAAGATTAGCACCAGTCTAGATACGTTAATTTTCCTCCTAACAAGGACACCAATCTCTTTCAAGAATTCTAATTGTTCCTACTCAGAAGCCATTAAAAATTGTATATTGTATTATATTGAGAGTTCATCTAATTTAAATGTGAAAATTTTGTAAACATCAGTATTTTATTATGCTCCATTCATTCATTTGATCCTCTAGTATATTAGAGGGGGAGAATATACATGCATTGAATTCTTGAGATTTTATTTTAAGGGCTGCTTTAATGAATTCTTAATTACATTATTCAAAAGGTCCATTATTCAGCATTCATCTCACTTCTAAATGAAAGTCTTTACCTGACATGTGAATGAAATGAGTCTAAATGCTTTCCATACCACCTAGGGATTCGTAATAGACTTCTTGCTGAATGGCAGCAGCTGGTTTTCTTTCTGGTTTAAATTTTTGTGGATTATTTGCAGAGATGGACAGGTATGAAATACTCATCTCTCCCAAGCATCAGTAAACCCTCCAGCCTCACCAGATGTAATGCAGCCAGAGTGCTTGAGACAGTTGAAAGAGATAAAAGCTGGAGAGAAAAACATTTATAACATTTCTAAGATCTTCAAATATACTGTATAGTTCTCAACAATTCTATTTTGTGTGGAAAAAGGCCCTTATTAAAGATTTTCTTTTTTTTATGATTCACCATGAAAAAAAATGGTGAACAGCATAAAAGGACTTGAGATTGGGTTTTTTAAAGTGGTAAGTTGATAATTTTTCTCATTCCCCATCCATTTCAGTAGGACTAATATCTGGTATTAAATTTGGAAAAGAGCTTAAGAGCTCAAAATACTGAAGCAGCTCAGACAGCAACTTGAAATGAGTACATGCACATGAGTGGCTGGTCAGGATTGTACTGTCATTACGCACACTGGGCCAAATTGCTCCACGCCTCAGTCCATATTTGATCCCAGTAAACAATTGTATCATATGCAAGGGCAATTTGCTCTGGAATATATCAGTATAACAGAGGACTACCCATCCCCTAGAATGGCTGAGGTGGCTTAAGGGGGTAAAATTATATAGTTAAATTCAGAGCCCTGGTAACATCTTTCTTTAGAACATATTTATTGGGTTCACTGAGAGTTTTGCCTACATAAGGACTGCAAAATTTAAGAAACTGTCAGAAATTTTCTGAAAAAAAACCCCTTAATATCCTGAAAAAATAATCCTACTGTTTCATCAGAAAAAAGTCAACTGTAACATTAATATTAGGGAAATGTGTCTAACTGTATGCCTGTAATTGGTTATTTTCCTACTTGTTAATTCTAAATATGAAAGAAAGTATTTCTGATGGGAAGACCATTACTTAGAGCATTGACATTATCGTTCAACAGATACCATAGTACTATCTTATTTCCTTGTGAAAGGATTAAAATATTAATTTCCCAAAAACTAAAATTGTCTATTTCGCTTGCACTAAAAAGATAACAAACTTCAAGATTCCAGATTAACATATCATAGATAAATTACTGTATACATTCTATTCTTAGCCTTCTATGTTTTCTTGAACCACTTTTCTAAAAGAATCCCTATTGAAGACTTTTCAGTGCTTTCCCGGTAGTTAGATCAATTTTTAAATTACATTTCTTAAATTACATTCTGATTTTCATACATGTAGATGCAGCTTTGCCAGGGTCAAGGCATTATAGGATATATCATGAGCTTTCCCTCCACCTGATTATGAAAAAGAGTGTGAAATTTAACACGCTGCTTTAAATCCAGACCATTATTTAGAGGTTAGTACTGGAAGGTGCTGAGCATCTCTCATGAAGTGCCCAGCATTGCCAATTCCCACAGGCTGCCTTGCTTATTGCCAAGAAGGACTCTGCTAATAGTACAAAACTGCCAGAAGTCGTATGGCACGGCCAGGTATTGGTTAATGAAACAGCTGCACTACCAAACAGGCTGAACCAGCTGCTGATACAAAAGTAACATTTTAGAATGCCTAAGAAATCTTGGACAGAAAAACATACTATCCACTCTTCTGATGGGCAAAATGCATGAGTACTGCTCACAGGAACTCCCATTCACTCAGCCTAAAGCTCCCTTCTCTAAGAGTGATTGAAGTGCACTCTTGAGGAGTCATGTCACATTGTGCCTCTTAGGCAGAAGAGATGTTCCAGCATTGACCAACAATCAGCTTTTGAAGCTGATTTCTCAATAAAGTACTGGTCTTGTCCCAGTTAAACTGAAAACTACATAAGCAGCCATGTGGAAAATAGTAATGAAATTAAACAAACACATCCAGTGGCACTTATGACGCATAAAGGTATGCTTATTAAGTCATCATTTTCAGATTTGCTCATCCAGCTAATTTTCTCTTTTCTGTTTTTTCCTCTGTAGATCCCATTTACTCATCTAACTACTCAGTTTATTTTTATATACATCATTAAGGAAAATGAAATCTCAAATTCTCTTTAAAGGTTCTGGAATGAGACATATCTAATTACCAAAATATTTAAAATATTAGTAACTTCTCCAGAGTGGCATGTATTCCCCAAAAGACAAACACAAGGAACATACTCTAAGCTTCAAAGCATACTAGATACACTTCAAGATGATAAACTGACACTTCTGCAAAGCATCAGACCAGGCGAAAATCTCCCTGTATGTTCAGTGGAAATCATCCAGGGCTACTGTCTACCCATAATACTTAGGCTGCAGCCTATTGTGTCTCTCAATCTTTAACATATTTATTTCAACAATGCCTCAGTAAATTATGGAAAACTTGAGAGCAATGAAAATTAAGAACAAAATCCACAAAGACACTGTAGAATGCTTAAGTAGGGGCACAGAGTAGTTAAAAATGCAAGATTCATAGATCAAGCAAGGGAGCAAATAAAACTGAGCGTGACTTCACTAAGTCTAATTGTGAAAAGGTATTTTAAATACTTGGAAACATGTTTTGTGCAATTGCTATCAAAACTCTTACAAAAATGCAGCCCTGATCATGTTTCTGGAGCCATGTCACAGTGCAAAACCACTTATTTTCATTAGGAACACGAAAACTTGTTTTTAACTTCCCAATTGTAATTTGTATAGAAGCCAAAGGGTAACTTTGAGTGCCTAAAGAATACAAAAAGGATTTTCTATTGACATGATCTCCTAAGTTTTATATGAATTACCACATGATCATAGTTCTGAGTCAAATATCTATTAGCTTTTCACTAACACACATCAATAAGATTATCAGTGCTTTGAAAGCTTATATGTACAAGGCAAATGAAAAATCAACATCTTTCCATTCTTTTTTGATGGCTAGGAAAGAAGAACTGATGAGATATTCCATCAGATATTTTTTAGTATTCTAATTTTTTAAGAGATGCTTTTTTTAAGATGTGTTTTTCTATATTTCATGTATGTAAGGTTATAAAGAAAGCTAGTAATATTCATAAAGCAGGATGTGGTGGTGTCTAAGACATTCCAAGAGAAAAAGTTGCCTGTTTTCAGTCATTTCTAAAATCCGTAGTAACAGATTTGACTTATTTCCCACTCCTTCAACTTTTCTTTTGAGAAATAAAGTCCATTTGTATTCTACCTTGCTGGGTAGATAGAAGATATGGGTGGTCCTTCTATCAATCAAAATTGTAATTACTTTTCCCAATTGTCTCTGATATTTTATTCAAAAAGTGTTACGACTCCTAGGCATTACATATATGATGGTTGTTTTTATTGCTAATAATAATACTACTAATAGGATTTTTTGATCCAGTTTATGTGATTCTATATGGCCTTTTCTTCGCTTCTTCATTCCCTCTCTATCTTTGGAGAGTTTTTAAAGAATTACTTCAGGATAGTTCTGTGGACTAATGCTTAAATAGGCTGTGTAAAATTCACAATAAATCATCACCCATTCTTTCAGAATTCACAGCATATATGTTATCCTGACTTCTTTGCAAAAGATTTGAGGTACAATCATATAATGCAGAAGTAATTCTTTATTAACCAGTCTCTCTGACTGCACTAATAATGGTGAACGTGAGCAAAAAGAACTTAAGAAGAACCACTTGATATGATAAAGGATAGTTCTTTTACTATTATCATCTATAATTTCCCGTCTTTCCCTGTAAAAAGAAGAAATTTATAGCCATTTCCTACATGTACCTTTTTCATTTCAGTTCGAAAATCCTCAGCTTTTTTTACTTCAGCAGTACTTTTGTCATCAGAACTGAGCGTTTAAAACTTATTTCTAATTTGATAAAATATACATTTGGTGTTAGCATGCTAGAGGTAAAAGGTACTAATATCAAACTCTAGCAGCTCACATTAGAATGATTTTAAACATACATTATATATTTATTTAGCAGGGAAAGAAGGAAGTGGTACAAAGGTTCTTAATTTTACTAAATATTTCAGTAAAGCAATTTAATTAATCTTCTTACCAATAACTTCGCTTGACTAGAGCAACCTAAAAACAGCTGTCATGTATTTAGCAGTTTGGATGTGGTTGCAAAACAGGTGCATTGTTGCTCTGCAACCCTGAAGGAGTTAAAGGACATGTATGCTCATGATATCTTTAAACTTTTAACTTAGAATTATTGATGAATGTAAAGCTACTCACTCAAAATCATCTAACCTTCTTAACTGGTTAAAAGAGTTTAATCCTCTCAGTTATTAGGAGACCTTTGAAGTGAAACAGTGAAACTCACTCCTTCTGCCTGTTTTGAAAATTTTCATTGAATGTAGACTAAATCACAGGGAAGTTTCGGCTGCAGCACTTCATCTGCGGAGTAAGCTGTAGATTACTTAGTTGAACTTTGCTCCAGTCAAGACTTTGTAGTGCTTATAAATCTTGAATCCATCTAAGTTCACCTTAAATTAGCCTTGCAAAAACAATCTCTAAACTTCAAGTGTCTGCTTGGTGGATTCTGGCTAAGTGCCATGCAGAAGCTGACGCTGATTAATTGTATTTGTTTCTTAAAAATACCTCATATTTTATTAAAAATGAAATATCATGGAATACACACTTTATAAAACAACACTGTCATTGGGTTCTAGGCAGACCATTGGAAAAATACGTTGCATTTTAGAAATTAAATGGAAAAGAAACTTGAAAGCTTTATAAGTCCTGAAAGCCTGATTGCACAATAATGCCACCACTGCATGAACAGCCTGGGAAGGGGCCAAAGAGGCTTGCCAAGATACAACAGATTTTTCAATTTTCCGGCAAATAGAAACAAATTCTGGTTTCAGAAGGTGTACTCGACAAACACTTCTCAATGTGTTTCTGATTTGTGGTAAGAATGTTTTTACTGCTGGTGCCCTGTACTTTTGAGACATTTATTTCCTAAAAGAAAGATTCCATTCTATAAACCTCAACTGTCTGTTTTTTCAAAGCAATTTAAAATCAAACACACAAATAAAATTTTTAACATATGGAAGCCTTCATACAGAGGCTTACGTATTCCAAGTTAAAATTGTTTTATAAACTGTAATGCTTTGCAGATGAAAACACTGAGAAGATGACTGTTTTTAGCAGTAATACTTTTTGACAGCTTTAAACCTTGTTTTAGTAATTGACATAAAAATATTTGGTGGCTTTAAAATAGACCATTAATAAAAGTGGAATGTTTTAAGTTTTAAAAATTTTACTTAATACTGTGAAGTTGTATAGAATTACAAATATAATATCGTATTTTTTCAAAGAAAATAATCTTTTACTTCTCTGTGTTAAAAACAGTGAATATGCATCTTTAAACCTGGCCCTTTTTTATAATAAGTATCCTACAGTTTGAATTTGAGTTTGGGTTGTTTTATACCCATATAATTTATGTATTTTATTTCTTTTTTTTTTCAAGTTAGTACGTATCTTCTCCACTTGCTGGCTTTTCTCATAAGCTTATAACTTTTTTGTTTCATAGAGTCAAACTTGAAGACTGCTGTGCATAGATACATTTGCTATTTAAACATTAGAAGACTATTAGCTTATACACTGAATACTTTAAGATATGTACATAGACAACTTTAAACTATTTTTGGAATAGTAAATATTAATTTAGAGGAATGTTGTAATCTTAATGAATTTTTCTTAAAGACTGTTTTTTTAAAACTTTGTCTGGTAAAAGAGTGTGTTAAGATTTTTATTCCTCTGCTTGAAAATAAGAAAATGTTTGTCTGGGAACTTTTTTCCTCAAAGTCTACAATAGTTTACTACGTTTTGAGTCAGGTTTTGATATCACACTTTCTATGTAAAGGATCACAGAATCACTGAACTTACTAGGTTGGAAAAGAATTTTGATGTCAAGTCCAAACTCTGACCTAATGCCACCTTATCAACTAAACTATGGCACTGAGTGCCACATCCAGTCTTTTTTAAAACACTTCTAAGGATGGTAACTCCATCACGTTCCTGAACAGCCCATTTCAATGTCCAATCACTTTATGAAGAATTTTTTTCATGATGTCCATCCACAATAAACTTCTTCTGGTACAGCTTAAGAGTCTGTCCTCTTGTCCTGTTGCTGGTTCCCTGCGAAAAGAGGCCCCAAGTGGCTACAGCCTCTTTTCAGGTGGTTGTAGAGAGCAGTAAGGTCTCCCCTGAGCCTTCTCTTCTCCAGGCTAAACAACCCCAGCTCCCTCAGCCTTTCCTCACAGGATTTATGTTCCAGACCCTTCACCAGCCTTATTGCCCTTCTCTGAACATGTTCCAGCATCTCAACATCCTTCCTAAATTGGGGGCCCAGAACTGGACACAGCTCTCAAGGTGTGGCCTCACCAGTGCTGAGTGTAGGAAAGGAATCACTTCCCTGCTCCTGCCGGCCACATCATTCTTGATCCAACCCAGGATTTCACTGCCCTTCTTGGCCACCTGGGCACACACTGGCTCATGTTCAGTCTGCTGTCAATCAGCACCCCCAGGTCCCTTTCTGCCTGGGCACTGCCCAGCCACTCTGTCCCCAGCCTGTAGCACTGGACGGGGTTATTGTGACCAAAGTGTAAGAGGACCAAGCACTTTGTCTTGTTAAACCTCATACTGTTGGATTTGGCCCATCAATCCAGCCTGTGCAAGTCCTTCTGCAGAGATCTCCTACCCTCAAATAGATCAACACTTGCACCCAATTTGGTGTCATCTGCAAAATTGCTGATGGTGGACTCAATCCCTTTATCACTAAAGATATTAAACAGGAACTGGTCACAACACTGATCCCTGGGGGACACCAGCAGTGACTGGCTGCCTACTGAATGCAACACCATTCACCACCATGCTCTGGGCCCAGCAGTACACCCAGCTTTTAATCTAGCAAAGAGTGGATCTGAAACTATTAAAATTTTGATGCACTAGTGCTGAATATACAGCAGGTATTAGTGTTTTTCACTAATGGCATATTTGCAAAGAAATTAAGTGGGGTCTTTCTTTTAAGCATGTGTTTGAATATCATTGACTACTGCTCTGAGAGTCCTGCATATGTTTTCAAGAGCTTCACTGCAGTAAGTCATAAATTAATTTGCATCCTCATACAGGCTAACTATGGCTGTATGGACAGTTAGTCTCTTTTAAAGCCAAAAGAAATAATGAAAATGAACTAATGGCATAATGAGCCCATTTACATGGAAGACATGTTGATTTCATCCCTATGCTGGAATCTTACAATGGGGACAGTGTTCATTCCCCATGCAACAGCTATCTTAAGCACCAACTGTATGAAAGAAAGAAAAGATGGTAAAAACCAACAACAGTAAACCCCCAACATATGCCAAACTAAGAGCATCAACTAGGTCTTTTTTTGAGGAACTCCAATAACAATTTTTTATTGCTGCCAGAGTGACAATACAGCTCAGTCACTGACCATGAGGAAAAATAAAAGCAGAAATACAGGAAGCAACACAGGTGCCAAGTGTCTGATCTGTCTCAGTAGGTAAACAGGCAAAAGGAAAGTTTCTAAAGGAAAACGTTCAGAGCAGGGGTGTGATCAGAGAGCCATGGAGGCTATGGTTACACATCTATTGGCAGGTCTGTTTCAGCTTACTTAGGCTTGGGTCCTGTAGTCCACAAGTCATTCTCTCCCTCCTCCCCTTCCCTGTTCTGGCATCACTGTTTTTACAGCTGCATGGTGAACACAATCAGGGAGCTGGATCCACTAAATAATGACCCACCAGAAATGGATCAGTTCTCCTGATTTACTTCAGAGGCCCACAACTGGTTTTGCTGGCATAGCAGAGGTTATGATGTGGGAACAAGATTGTGCAGCTGAGGAGAGGGGAAGCTGCTGAAGGAAGCCCTATCAGCCACATAGCAGGGTCATATCCCAGGGCTCGGAAACCTGTGCATGGCTGTCCCTCCCAAACACTGTCCTCTCCCTGATAGTGTGTCTTTGCTACTGGAAATATTTTTTCTTTTTTTTTTTTTTTTTAGATTAGGGTACATAAATCAGCATTCAGCGCCTAGAGCATGGAACTTAGTTTCCTAGAATGCTGTCATATTCTTCAGAGATTTAGGAATCTTTTTCAGTTGCTGAAATATAGGCCTCTAAGTGTCATCTGAAAATGCCAAAGATAACATACCCAATCTTAGCCAACTAGCTCCAGAAGGATACGTATCCACCACATCACACATATCAGCCTTCTCTAGATGTTGCAGACAGCCAAAGGATCCTCAGATGGGGCTAGTCATCTCTGTCTATCCAGCTGAACTTAACGCCCAAGGTGGCATGAAAATACCTAAACAGAACTTTTGAATTAGGTATCTACAAGTGGAAACTTCCAAGAGGCAATAGCACCACTCCATTGCCTAAGTATATGGATCAGCTGCTTTTTGAGGTGCCTTGAGATCTTTCTCTGGGGCTAGAAAATTCTCCACAGAACCTATGGAATACCTGTGCCGTTTCAAAGAGTAGAGGTCAGACAGGAACTCCTAGGACATCTCAGATGCCATGAGGCCTAAGTCAGCTAGACTCTACTCTTTGTTTGATTTTTTGTTGGTTATGGGTTGGGATCAGTTTTCATTTACTCCTTCTTGAAATACTGTCAGTTCTTATCAGCATCTCCCTATTTATTTATGGTTAATGCAGATGATCAACCATACAATAGACATTGCATGGCCTTGCTCATGGGATTTGACTAGATGTCTTCCTTACATTCCAACAGTGCATGAGTTTTAATAGCCTTCATCAGAGTTTTATGTATTTCATTGAAAAAGCACTGAAAAATTCCCCTCAGACTCGCTGAACTTTAAGGTATGAGAAAGAAAATGGATATGATCTGTTTCACCAGGTTTCTTACAATTAAATTAAGATGATCGTTGTTTCTTTTTAATCTGAAGGGGCCCTTAGCGAAGAAAGCAGCATATCTAGAGAAGCTGATTTGTCTGGTAGTAAAAACAAAATAAAACAAAAAAGCACAATACCTTTGTCACATTCCCATTACCTTTAACAAGTAGTTTCATAAACCCATGGATTATGATCTTGTAATGAGACCTCTGCTACCAAAAATAACTGCAAAAAAGAGTAACTGAATGATGAACTACTGACATGCCTTTCTGAGGACCCACAGCTGCACTGCTTCTTTTGAAAAGACATGGGAACACTTCCTATAGATACCTAATTTAAGTGTCTCAAACACATTTAACTAGTGACTGAAAGGAGAGCCAGCATTTTCAATCACTGAATATTGTATGTTCTGACCCACATTTTTGTTTTCCTGAGTTTATAAATTACATTATCTCAAAACCTAAATTAAATATCCATATACACAAGTTAAGCATTAGTCCCAGCATACTGAGCTTTCATCACATAGATTTTTCACTCTTCACCCTTTCCAATTAACCTGAATATAGGATTTATTGAGGAATCCAAATTTTACCTTTTTATCTCAAGAAATAATTCTCCCACCATGACCAGTGCACACCGAGGAAACAATATGCATCAGAAAAACAGGAAAATGGAAATAATGTAAGATGAAGAGTATCAGATACAGGGAATCAGGGCAAAAGATGTTTTCTGTTAGAATTCAGACTGCTTTTAATGAGAGTCTTGTGAAATAGCTCATTCAAAGATCAGCATGGACAAGGCTACTGAGCTTTCAGCTACTTGCAGGGTGTTCTGAGGCACATTGTCTCTTTTCAACCTTTAGTAAAGAAATTCAAGTGATCTAAAACTGATAGTCTAATTCTGCATTTAAATGTAATTGTAATTTTATTTTATTTGTTTTTACCCTTTCTAAAGCACTCTAAGAGGTCCTAAAGAAAGGTGTTACACAATCGTAAGTGCAGGAGTGATTGACAGAGTATTTTACAACTGGCACTTATTATTCCTTTTATTAAGAATAAAGTGGCTTTTAGACTAAAAACAATAGGGTGAAAAGGGGTCTTTTATGCACTCATTATAAGTAGAAAATTGGAAGGAAAAAGTTGTAATAAAAACTAAATTATTTTGGCATGATATATGTTTCTTTCTTTATATATTCAGTAGTATATAGGTTGAAACCACTGGACATACAATAGCTCTCTAGATGTGGAAGGGAAAATGGGAAGTGTAGATTAAAATTGCCAAAGTGCTGCATGTAATAGCTATCTTTTCTTATTTTTGTCATGAGTAAAAAGAAGTCTTTATGCAGCAAAAAGGAAAAACATTGTTATATTTTACCTTTGCATTTAAATTCAGAGGAAGTGACAGAGGACTTGAAGCAGATTGTCTATTATATGCCCTGTTCTAAGATGACAGGTAATTGTTCCCCAAGTTGTTGTAAGGTTTTCCTTTCTGTTTTATTCAGAGCAATCCTCTTTTACCTTAAAATCAGCATGTGCCAAATGCCTGTGAACCTTTGGTCATTTTGGTAAATGGGATGCAGTTTCAGAGACAGTTTCAAATTACCCAAGACAGCAGACCCTGGAACCTCCTGGATTAAACCTGCACTGGGTGGTGGTGTTTTAATTCTGAATCACACTATATTTTATAAAAGCAATTTAATCCCCAGTTTGAATCCCCATCTGTTGCGGTGTGCATTTCGGGTTTCCTAAAATTTCTGTATAATTTTTGTTATTAAGTTTCTGTACTGGTTTCATTCCTACCCCCACCCTGCTTTCCTTGATCACTGTTGTTAACTTCATAATAGGCCTTGCTCCCACCACTGTATGTCTCTTAATAGCCCTGGCTCAGCCCATCGTTACCTATTGTATCGTATCATATTTGATACCTATTGTATCTTACCATATTTGATGGCCCTAGCCAGGCAGGTAGCTCAGCCAAAGCTTCAGGTATCTCCACACCCCTTTTACCCCTAAATAGCAATGTCAAACCCCCCTCTACCTTTGTCACTCCCCCTCATTTCCATCAGTAACACTCATGTTGATAAGGGCAAGTAAGAGCCAACTCACACACTCACACACACACGCTTTGACCACCTGGGCCTTTGCCCTGAATAAACACCTTCCTAAGTAACACCAAGTGTGAGCCTCTCCTTCTTCCAAGCAAGGTCACGTCGCTGTCTGAAATCTGGACCCAAAGGAACTCGTTTATATGATATCTGAAGAGCAGAGCTAGCTGGGAGACAAGCTCGGAAGGACCATGCCCATCTTGTAAATGGCTTATTTACAGCTTTCTACTTTGTCCATAAGAAAGAGTTTCACTAGGGTTTTGTGGCTCTGTGTCAGGTGTAATTTCTCTGGTTAGCTCTTTCTGGAGTCACTGTCCCTACAACATCAGAGGGTATTTCACACTCCAAGTCCTTCAGTCCCTGCACCTGGTTCTCGTGCAATTTGACCAATTGAAAAACTGCAAGGCCTTTTAAATCAAAAGAACTAAATATGGATAAACATCCTGGTGAGAACATAGTCCCTTCTTCTAATCCATATGTTGAGATATGAAAGTCGAACTGTAATCTACTGGTGTCTTAGTATTTTGTGTGTGTGAAGTGAATATAATTATCAGGCAGTGATGAAGGACCTTTGGTGTCTGATCAAGAGCATAAACCTACTTAAAATAACTTCCTGTTTTGCCTTGGAAAAGATATGTGTCATGACAAAGAAGTGTAGTGGTCAGCCAGATCTCAAACCTGTCCACCACCACAGTTGTTTGGGCACAGAATTAAATTTTACTAATGATTGCTCGGTGTTGTGCTATGGTTATGATGCAGCATTTTGTAGGGCATCATGGTGCAGGGTTCTTCATGGCAGGTCTGGAATCTGTTTTCTCAGCAACTGATTGGTTTCACCCTCCGTCAAAATCCAGGGACAAGTGAGGGAAAGACTGCTAGCATATTAAGTAACCAAGAGTCGAAACCTAAGATCAGTTCTTAGATGACTTGGCTTGTCTTGAATTGGGTAAGCAGTCAAATGTACCTGAGGATCTTATTTTTAGTGAAATAAGTATGATGGTTCTTCTACCTCTCACACTGCTTTTGTCTTTTTAGAGCATAATCTTACAAGAACATGGATTTTGTGACACATATATGCACAATGATCAAGCATTATTGTAATTTGGACTCAATGATCTAGGAAATCTTTTGCAACTAATTCCAACCTGATATAGCATATAATGTAAATAAGAAAATAATTCTCATATCAAAATTTAGTTCTTGTTAGCAAAAAAGTTACTTTGATATAATAATACAAATATGGGGAAGGTGGAAGACGATTTCACTGTAAATTCTAGATCTTAAAACACAGTCAAAAAGGCCTTTGCCCAAAATTTCTTTAGAAGAGTTTGGGTTTTTTTAATATTTTCAATAGGGAAAATAAGAAGAACTGCATTATAACAAATACACTTCATTCTCTCTGTGGAGGAGAAAAGACAAAGGAGAGCAGTAGTGAGAAAGAGCCAGGGAGAAGGAGAGAAAAGGAGATAAGTGAGGAAGAAAGAGTGGAAGAACAAAGCATTGAGAAGAAAGAAAGAGAGAGAGAGAGAAGGCAGACAGAGAATTTAAAAAATAAGCAAAAGTTAAAAATTCAGCCCAGTCCATCTTTCTGCCTACCAGGAGTGTCAGGAATCGTAATTCATACGAAGAAAGAATGGGTGACTACTGTGTGTATAAGCCCTTTCACCTTGAAAGTGTAATATTTATATTTCTCTCCTTCAGGAATCTTAATTATTTGAACTTAAATACTTTAGAATTTCTCTTGACTGTATGAATCTGAGATATTTCCATCCTCTGACAACAGAAAAACAGGCACAGCATACTCATTCAAAAGAATAAAATTAAAAACAGCCCTCATGATGGAATATGTTGTTTAAAATACTCCAAGATGCTCTTGGACAAGTAGCATAGGGGAGAAATTACTCTAACAATAAATAGCACAGAAAGCAAATTATTTTCCACAAAGTTTTATAGTTCTTATTTTTCATGTCAAAATCTTCATTGTTCAGGAGCATTCTTAGTAATATAAATTTATTTGAATAAGATTGTTTTTGTAGCAGCATATACAAGATAGCCTGTATTTAAAAGACTGCAGATGTACCAGTAATATCTGGTACATTAGTCTACTTCTATTTGTATATTGTGTTTATTTGCTAGGTGCTGGCAGGCCAAAAGTCTGACACTGTCATTCTCTGAGATTTCATATCACTTCTCACCAACATTCCAGTTACTTTTGACAATGTTTCATGATTTAGTCCCAGGCAAGTATCATAGAATGAGAAATGCAGTGAAATGATAAGACATTCCCTTGATGCAGTATGACACAATAAATAAAAATAATTAATAGAAATTTTATATTCTAACCTGAAAAATAATTCTAAATGGCAGTTCAGTTTTACTGTGACATAATTAAACCATTTAAATTGTAAAAAAATCATTGCAAATTCTAAACACTTTATTAAAATTTGAGCAAGTAAAGTAAATTGACATTTGATTCTCAAAAGCCTTGTGATAAAATGCCTGATAAGATTCAGTAAAGAAACTTGATAACCACAGGGTTAGAATTGCAGTACTGCCATGGATAAAAATTTGCTTTAAAAAATTGAAAGGCGAGAATGGGAATAAATGTTGAGGTTTTAGTGAAATCAGGATATTTATTAGTGGTACTTCTAAGATCAGAACTAAAACCTCCACTGTTCATTACAGCTGTGAATAAACTAGGGAAGGATATGAATGCTGACACTTATTGACCATCTCGTTTTAACCATCAATTTTACACTGTAAAATAGGGCCTTTTTATTCAGGAAGTCGTGTTTCCTCTCTTTCCTCCTCTACTAAGCCTTTCTTTGGTGGGCAGGGATTACCACTGACCATCAGCTGTATGTCACAACTAGATCCATCCTTACTGAGACCTCAGCACAATTCCATTGCGGAGCACTAATTGGCAGTATTAACTCTGGTTCATTAGCTTATGCAACTCAGTACCAATCTGAAACACTTCTCAGTACTGGCAACAGTAATTCTCTAGATTTTTAGTAAGAATATGATAAAACCAACCAATGAAAAACATACAGCAGGAAAATACTAATGTACCATGCACAATATAATGGTAAAATATATATTCCTTATAGAATTACTCTAGGAACTGTCAGGTCTAATTATTTTTGTCAAAAGAGAAAACAGTTATAGGAGAAAAATATTAGATTAAGGACAATGAAAAAGTCTTAGGTTGGGGGAGGAAAATTTTCACAGAACAGATATTCCTTCCTAGGCTGATCCTGTGAAGTTCAGGGAAAGGGCAATAAAGTTTAAAGATCTCAACAAACAGAAATTTTCATAGATTTGAGTAGCCCTACCATGTTAAAGTCTCTGCATTCCAATCTAGGGGAATATGAGAATATCGCCTTTGGAAACTGTAATAAAAGAGCTGTTTCTTTATTGCAGATGAGTGTGAATGGAAAGCAGTAATTCCTCCCATTTGCACATGTATCTTAACAACACATCTTCACACACTGCTATGGTACCATGAGGCCTTCCAAGTAAGTCAAAAGAAAGGCTTCTAATAGATAAAATTGTCATTTTTATCTTAGCATTGTCAAATATCAGAAAAGCTGTTCCTGGAAATGACGATTTATGTCAGCACAGGATCCTTGGAGTAAAAAAGAAGCTTGTCCAACTTTAGAAATTTCAAAATTCAGAAAAATAAAATAAAAGGAAATATTAACAAATCTTATAATTTAATTTTCCCCTCTTGGTACTCAGTAGTTTCTGTACCTGAATACCTAGACAAGATATGAATAATCTAGAGGCAAAGATCCTCAAAAGTTGTATATGACAAACACCTTTCTGGAGATAAGCTGATTTACTGTGGCATAAAATCTGGCCTGTTAGGCAGCAGGGATGCAAGAACACAACACTGAAGCCAATAGAAAACATCTTATATTTGGGAAAGGTGCAAGACATCAATGCCAGTGCTATTTCTTGTTCAGGACATTTCTTAAACAATTTCTCAGAGAGCCAGTTGAGGTGTCAGGACAGAAGCAATATACAATGAACTACACTGTTAGCTGGTCAGTGTCTTGCTATTTGTGCTGAAATGTTTCCCAGCATAAGAGGAGGACACTGCATCTAAAGATCAGTTATATTTATCTACCATAAATATGAAAACAGTAAAGAGAATATGCTACCACGAAATTTTCAAGTACAGTCCTCTTAGGCCATCCAGACCCTTCAGTGTTCTAAAGACATGTCGGTCAATGAAGGGCCTTGAAAAATAAGTATTTAATTTTATTTTGTAGAAAATGGTAATTAGTAAAGGTGTTTAAGAAAGGTTTAAACAACTTTGACTCAGGAAAAAAGTGCAAATGAACATATTTGAAATGTATCTCATACTTAGGGACAGCATTGTAGTGTGTGTGGTCAGTTAAAGCAATATATTTATATTTAGCAGATAACAGATGTGTAAGTATGCCACTCTTCTGTCTAAAAGTTTCATCCTGTCACAAATAACACATATTCAACAGGGTAAAATAAGTACGGCTGTGGGCAAGTCTAAGCCTCACAGATAAAGAGACAGGAAAAAAAATGCATTTACTCGTAAAATTAGTCCTTGTGCTTACTAAGAGAAAGATGTGTGGGCCAGTGCAGTGATTTTAGGTTTGAGCAGAAGTATTTTTATTTATACCTAAGTTGAAGGTACAAACCATGTCAAGCTCTGGAAGTGTACTCTTTCCAAGGCTTTGTAATTGGGGGGGCTTTTTTTTTATTTTCATTACTCAAACTACTTTTTTGAGTCTTTGACCCCCAGGAGGGTAGGAAGGGCATAAGAGCCCTTAGAGCCAAGTGCAATTGGGTCATAACGCTTTGTTTTCCAATTTTCCTTCCTCTTTCTTGTTATATCATCTTTATTGCAGAAAACTGTTCCTCCTCTTTCAATTTTCCTGTTATACAGAGCAAATAATTTTAAACCATTTTTCATTCCATTATGTAAATGAAATTAAAAATATAGCAAATTGAATTGGAATATGAACAGTGATGCTAGAGGAACTTCTGTCTAAATCAAGAGAATCAGAATTATTTTTATTTAAGAATAATTTTTACCTTTCAGATCCTTACCTTGAGTAATTTATACCGTGCTGGCCTCTATATCTTCGTAAAGGTTTAATTGCTCTTCAGGGGAGCTGTGTAGAGCAATTATACAAATGATACCAGATATCAATGATTTAACTTATAAAGAAAGACTGAGAAAGCTGAGTATATTCTCAGTGGAAAAGAGACTTCACGTAACCCAACTGAAGTTTTAAAAATTATGAAGAAGACTGATAAAATTAATCCAACCAGGCTCTTTAAACTTGCAAGACCACAGAAGTTAGAAGACATGATCTAAAAATTAGAAAGTTGGGAACAAGAAAAGAAATGCTAAAGCATAACTATTTTACACAGAAGGATTAGAAGTGTATGGAATAAATTACTATAAAGGGCCCCTGAAGCAAGAAGCATCATGGAATTCAAAAGGGAATGAGATGAATTTCTAAACAAAAGGAGCAGATAGAGGGGTAGCAGAGGAAATATTCAAATGAAAATAAGGGACACAATAAGACAGAAGTAAGGAGAGCATAAGACCCTTTTCCTCCTATTTCTCTGATTCTTGTTGCTGATACTACTATCATTTACTACGTCTAAAATAATGCAGGAACCCTGTAGTACATGTCAGTCAGTCTCTTTTCAGAGATTATTTTAAACATTTTTATGTAATTAGGGGGTTCCTGGGTTTTGGACCCTGTCATCTTTGGTCACAACTTGAAAATGAACCGGTTACTAACCACAACCTATTCAGTCATATTGGACAACTATGTATCAAGGAATCACCTGTGAATGAGACATGGTCACACAAACTGATCAGAAGATCTTTTCCCTCCCAGAATTCCAGCTACTACTGGCAACTGTGAGTTACTGAAATACCCAGCATTCTTTTCCTGGCATACTGGTCTGCTTAGGAGCTGGAGTTCTCAGGGTTGTCTTTTACTAATAGACACAGTGAATGCAGCAACAAGCTCTTTTTCTAGTGAAAAGGCCAATTTATGAAATTCCAATTTCCAACCACGGCTACATATTTCAGACCCCACATGATAATTTACTGTATTCCCGCGAAGCAGCAGCAGAAATTTAGGGTTATTTTACAGATTCTGATTACATATGTTGCTTTAATTTTCCTGTGACTGTGAAAACCAGCAAGAAATAGCAAAAGCTCTGAAGCTGTACATACTCAGGAAGACATGATTCCATTGATTTACTTTCAGACAGGTGTATTCAGAATGACAGCTTTAATTACACAGGAATGAATGGCTGGAAAGCCCACATGTACCTAAGAAAACATCTTGGGTTTCATTGTTGACTGATACCTATGTCCACTTTTGAATCCTAATTATTTCTCAACAATATTAAATATTTAAAACCTAATTACTGCTCAGTTGCTCCATTCACTTCTAGTCTCCTCTACCTGTTTATAATTTTTATATATCATGCACATTATCATGTCATAAAATCCTAGCATGTGAACAATAGCACATTGAAATCCTAGAGTTTGCCTAATTAATTGCCTTATAGCTTTCAGAAATGCACCAAAAATGACAAAAAGCTTGGTATACATGGTAAATAGTAATAATATCATCTTTTTTGTTTTCTTGGAAAGTGGGAGATATTTGAAAGGATTAGGCACTTTCAACTTACAGCTTGAATATTTTTTCTTGAAGAAAATGTACATTTTTTCCTCTGCATTTTAAACATTAATTTCCAAGGTATCAACGGCTAATTATTCAGCAGTTACTTTAATGTTTCAGATAGGGAATAAGTAGCCTTGGGGAGAACAGATTCTGCTTTTAAAGTCTAGCTATAGTAAAGGATTATTACTAGAAGATATCTACTGCATATAGTCATTACTATTTCTTTCTCTGTTCAACGATGGAAAGCAGAATGGTAAAATTAGATTTCATTAGAAAAAATAAAAACAAAGCAACCAAATCTAGATGTTGCCTAAATAGCCCTGTGTAGTTGTGGTTCTGGACTACAGAAGGATTTACTACTGTCAACTGTCGACCCCACCTCATGCTGAGCACAGTGGAAATGGAAATTCATTTGCTCTTTCCTGCCTTTGCCAGGTTTCAGAGTCTTTCTTGACTCATTTTCTCTGGTCTTTGGTGAAATTATGAGCTATTAGCTGGACAGCTGGCAGCAGCACAGCCTAGCGCCCTCAGGGAAGGCCTTGGAACATCGTCAGTCACATCCCAATGGAAAGTTCACTGGGGCCAGGAGTACCAGAGTGTTTGCAAGTAAAGAATAAAACTGAAATGATATTTAAAAGAAAAATTAACACTTTCATGTGCTGATATCATTGATTACAGCCTTCCACAAAAGTAAGCCATACAGTTGATCCTTTGTAACACGTGCCTGTTACAAAACTGTTAAATGAGAAGTAACACACATCTAAATTCTGTCCGACGACAATCCTGCTGGATTGTTTCCATATGAGAAAAGGAATGTCAAATGACAGTGGCAGCAGTCCTCACTAGGAAATGGAATAATTTTTCACAACCCTTGTAATAGACAGCTCATGTCTTGTCCTCTCCATTGCTCTGTCAAATAGAGAAAACAGCAGGGATCATGGCCCAGCTGTAGGTCCTTGGTCAAGCTGTTCCCCCTAATTCCATTTCCACTACATAACTTCTGGATCTCCTCTGAGATCACTGAATGTCATAGTCATAAGACATACTGATTACCTGGGGAGTGCCTTGCTCATTTCAAAGTTCATGAAATAATGTGAATACTTCTCTGAAGCCTGGCTAACTGGCAGGTTTTTAGTCCAGAACAGGTTACGTATTTTTACACCTTCCTATGTGGGTTTGAAACTAGTGGGTCTTTGGAGATTGCAAAGACGTTTGGGCTGTGTTGGAGGACTCCAGCTTGGAGAAGAAGCTAGTCATGTTATAAAGTTTTTCATACTCCCTTTCTGGGATAGTATACGACCTGTGCTTGTCCTGAGTGTCTGGAGATGCTCGGGAAAATGCTAGGTGGTGCAAGTTGAAAGTGTAAAATGCCATGAGTGAGAGCAGGTCTGTGAACAGGACCTACTACGGTAGGAACTACCGTAAAACCAAGATTACCTAATTATGTGCCTGGAATACTTTTGTGTATTCCATTTTGATACATGGTTTCCAAATTATGTCAGCATTCATTATTGTGTCACCACAAACTTGCCTGAGGTATTTTGGTTAAACATCTGTGAAAGAACGCAAGCATTTTAAGTTTTACTAATCAAATATATTGGCAAAATCGTATATATATCTGGTTTATAGCAACTTTGTTCCTTACATTTAGCTTACTAATACAGACATAGCTTCTGAGTTTGGGATGGGAGTTCCAACAGAGGAAAAATCTCTGTTCAGAAGTCTTTCCAAATTTGGACAAGGGGACAAGGATTTTCAGGTCAGAGATGGAGCCTGTTTTTCTTTTCTGCTAGACCTTATATGTTGATCATAGAATCATATAATTGTTTAGCTTGGACAAGACCTTTAAGACCAACAAGTCCAACCATAAATCTAATATTGCAAAGTCCACCACTAAACTATATTCCTAAATGCCACACCTACATGGTGTTTAAATACCCCAGGGGACAAGGACTCTACCTACCACTTCCCTGGGCAGCCTGTTCTAATGCTTGGCAACTCTTTCTATGAAGAATTTTTTTCCTTATATCCAATCTACATCTCCCTGGTGCAACTTGAGGCAATTTTCTCTTGCTCTATCACCTATTACTTGGGAGAAGAGAACTGATCCCAGCTTGCTATAACCCCCTCTCAGGCAGTTGTAGAGAGAGGTAAGGTCTCCTCCTATTATTCAGGGTAAACAACATCTTTGTTGTAGTGAGGTGCCCAAAACTGAACACAAAATTCAAGGTGGGTGCAGCCCCACTACTGCTGAATACAGAGAAACAATCATTTCCCTAATCCTGCTGCCCAGACAATTTCTGACACAATCAAAAATGCCACTGATCTTCTTGGCCACCTTGGCACACCCTGGCTCTTGTTCAGCTGGCTGTTGGCCAGCACCCCCAGGTCCTTTTCCAAGAGGCAGATTTCCTCATCTCCTGACTTGTGGCACTGCATGGGATTGTTGTGACCCAAGTGTAGGACCCTGTACTTTGCCTTACTGAACCTCATACAGCTGACCTCAATCCATCAATTCAGTCAGTCCAGATCCCTCTAGACAGCCTTTCTGCCCTTCAGCAGATCGACATACCCACCAGCTTGGTGTCATCTACAAACCAATGGAGCATCCATTTGATCCTGTGTCCAGGTCATTAATAAAGATCTTAAACAGGACTGGCCCTAATAAAGAGTCCTGGAGAACACCACTGCTAACCAGCCATCAGCTGTACTTAACTCCATTCATCACCATTCTCTGCACATTTTCATAGATATGTGCCCTTAACTCAGCATAGATAAGTGCCCTTAACTCAGCTTGGGTTTCAGTTTGTGGGGCTAATGAAGGCTCTTTTCTTTGGAACAGATGTTGCAGAGGAATACAGGTGGATAGCTGGATGTCTGTAACCCTCCTGTGAAGGTAGCAATCTGCAAGGGGTCACCAAAGGACAAACAAATGCCATAGGAAGGATCTTACACGTGATGCCAGGAAACAGGACAAGAAGCAAGACTGTTTCCTTTGCTGCTCCCCAGTCCACAATTAGTTGGATTCATAGATCTGAATGTTGAACAGAATTTTTGGTTTGCGTTTTCTTTTCCTATGCTTTCACATCCATTCCCTCTCCCATTATAACCCCTTTTTAAATTGTGTAACTGTCCAAATTACCATAATTTAACCAGCAGAGTACCTTTCTAGTCTGAATCAACACATTGATACATGTTGGTCTGTTTCTCTTTAATTACCTGAAAAAGAGGAAAGTAATGATACTATTAATGTAGAAGTTGAATTTTTAGGAGTACTGGTTCTCCAGTCTATTGTTAAGCAGCACATGCAAGTGTTTAGTGTATGCTGAGACTAATTTTCAATACGCAGTTTCCCTTGGGATATTTATATTCTTCCAATAAGCATAGAACTGTCCATCAAAAATAACTTTATATACCCTCACAGCACACACACAACCATTGCCACAAACTTTTTGGGGTTTCTTTTCTAAAGACTTGCAAATATGAATAACATTTTCTCTGTACCATGTCCTGTTAAAGTAGGTGGGTGCTCATTTCAACAGACAATTGTAACAGAAGTACTCATTTTTTTATTTCTTTTTTTTCCTGCCTTTCTCTTTTGCAAACAGTTAAGTTAAAAATCTCTTTTCTGGGAAGTAGAAACTATTAATGCAAAAGTGGAAAAATCATTTCATAAGAGATGCTTTAGAGTCCAGCCTATTTTGGTTTTCTTACTCAAATCATTTACTTCTAATTAGATAAGAGAACAAAAAAAAAATTCCAAAGGGGAAAATACTATTTTTTTCCCCACAAATTGCTTCCATCATTTCTGAACTCTGCTAAGCATTTTTAATAGATATGTGCCCTTAGCTCATCTTTTGCATGCTAACAATTTAATCTGAATACCAATATAGACACAAAATAAACGATTGTTTCCTGCCAGAGGTATCTGCAGAAGAAATCTTGGAGTAAAACATTGTCTTTGCAGCTCATTGTGTCTCTAATTAGACTGGAAGGAGGCAGAAGCTTGCTGGTGTCAGTCTGTGTTTAGCATGCCCTGGAGCTTCAAGCTCCTGTGGGTATCAAAGTGCACTAATTAAATGAGGGGTCCACAATACCGCACTAAACATCAGAGTGAGAGAAAGAGTCCAGTGTCCTCAGTGCCTTTGAGAATCCATGGCCCACGCTAATTACCCATTGTTGAATTGACTTCCCGTTCTACAAGGAATGAATGGTGCCTCTCTCCCCCCGTTTCCCCGTCCTCCCCCTGCNAGATTCCAGCAAGGTTGCCCCGATGTTTATAATTTGATTTGTGATGATAAAAGTGAAGACACCCGGTGATGGAACAGTGTCATTTCCAACACTCTTGAGAATCGAAGAGGCTATCAATCTTTCCCACGTGCATGGCAAACTGATATCCTAGAAAATTAACTTCAATTAATAACAGAAATCCCCAGACACTCAGGGAAGTAGAGATGCTTTGAAAGAGAACCTTCAAAGATGTCTCTGGATTGTCTTTTATATGCAGACTCTTCTTTTTATATAGAAG